>VDFB02019399.1:0-44949 GCA_007258455.2 Sequoia sempervirens
TTCTAAGGAGGCTAGATTTGGAGAGAGGTAGAATAAAATAAATAATGAAGAAGCATGCTCTCAGACACTAAATTCAAAATACTAGAGTGATGTTAGGTCCGGTGAAGGTGAGGAATCTAAGATTAACATTGAGGAGCAATACCAATACAAGAAGGCTAGGCTTAGATGTCATTAGGCTATTATGGAATATGATATCTCAACAATGACAAATTTTCCTTTACAAAGCCTAAGATGGAGTTGAGTTTGAGAGAACATTAAATATTATGGACCCGCATTTCACTTTGGATGGTTCAGAGTTCAACCACCCCCTCAAGATGTTGCAATTGGGGTTCTAGTTGGGCATATAGCCCCGATTTGTATTATAGTGCAACAATAATGAAATTAATGGAAGCATGGAAAATTTCAAGGATAAAAGATGAAGGCACATTCAAATTACATGTCATGCTGTGCTGTAGGCATTGCATTGGTGAAGTTTTCAACTCCAACACTTCAAAACACAATGGTCATATGTTGTAGTTACAAGCGCCCTGATAAAATATATATGCAAAATTTTGAACCATACAAGAGGCACATGGGTTGATTTGACCGAACTCCATTGCAATTCCTAGAATTATATGAGGAGATTTTTGAATGCCGCCTATGTGGATTGGATGGAGAATGTCATTGTTTTCTTTCTATCGTTGCACCAAATATGACATACTTAAAATTAATACAAAGGAATGCAAGACATTTTTATCACAAGATGCAGCTCAAAGCACTTTCCCACATCACTGCAAGCACCCAACAAAAGATGTGTGGTATGACAGTAGAGTTGTAAAACAAAATATTATTACAATATCACATGGTAAATGTTTTGGGGAAATATTTGTATCATAATGTTGAAATTTATGTGGTATTATAAAAATCATGTGGTATAGCAGTGAGCATTCCCGTGTTACCACAGGGGGTCTCAGATCTGCCTGCATTGTTGTGGGGAAGTGTGGGTATGCAATGAAATAAAACATTTACTATGGTGCGGTGAAAATGTAAAGTGTGAAGTAAAAAGTAATATATTTTTCATACATTATGAGATGAATATTTATGCATGGGAAATGGAATTTTATTAATAACAATGTGATTAATGTTGGGAATATAATATGATGTAAATATTTTCACTAAGGAGAGAAATATTTTGCCAAGGGAGTTAAAGAAAATAAATTTTGTGGGAATATAAACCAAATTAAAGACCAAAGATTCTATTGTGAATATGGTGAATATCTTGAAGGGTGAATTTCACTCATGGAAATATTGCAATAAAATATTTTCACGGTGGGGTTAAGGAGTGGGTAAATGTTTTGGTGAAAATACGGTGTGAAAATTGCTAGCAAAGGAAATATTTAATAATCATTAATATTATTTTCATGAAGTTTGAAGATCAAAGAGATTAAAATAAAAATATTTTAATTAGTTGAAGATAATTAATTAAATGAAGAGCTACGAAGAATGGACATGCAAAGGGTCATAACCCTAAAAAAGTGATGTATATATGTGAACTAAAATTGTATCATCAATCATTAGAATTAGGAGTTAGGTAGGAAATACATAGAAAATACTTTTAAAATGTTTATCATATCGATTATACAGTGAAGACCATGATACATGAATAAATTTTGAAGTTAATGAGAGATCTTTGATTTTCTGGTGTCATATTGGTATCAATTGTTTGTTGAATTAATTGAAAGATATTATGAGGTTGTCTCCAAGGTTGACATTTATTTATTATTTAAATTGGTATATCAAGTATATAT
The DNA here is from genome assembly GCA_007258455.2 of Sequoia sempervirens. Classification (NCBI taxonomy): domain Eukaryota; kingdom Viridiplantae; phylum Streptophyta; class Pinopsida; order Cupressales; family Cupressaceae; genus Sequoia; species Sequoia sempervirens. The sequence goes on from VDFB02019399.1 coordinate 1,788, forward strand.
TCAATTTATCAATGCACATTTGTTGTATTTGTGTGATATGATTAATTGGTTCTTTCAAGTAAAGATTAAATTGGACCTTCTAGTCATTCCCAGTAATCTAAAAGTGTAATTTGGATCAATAAGAAGAACTTTTTAATTGCATACCTTACATCTATTAAACTCGACATATTCATAAAACTCCACCTTGATATTGCTTATACAATTTATACCAAATAGGTTTGCATCTCTCGACTTCCAATTGCCATTGTGGATAGATTGCTTAAATAGGAAACACATTACCTAAATCTGCTCATCCATATAGGTATACCCACCTAGGTCTGGCAGAACCTGAAGAGAAGAAGATTCAATTGCATTAATTGGTCTTGTACATTAGCCAAAACTGTATCAAGAGCTTGTCAACCTCTTATGTTTTTAAACCAACATTTTTGAGACCTAACAAGGAGAAGGGGCATCAACTATTTGGTCGGTCAAGGCTTGGCCCTTAATTGATTTTTGTAAAAGAAAATTAAGGTCAAACTCAATGAACAACATTACCCACTTAGCCAAGCATCTTGATAAGTCTGTTTTTGTGAAGAGATGTCTTAAAGGGTCAAATTTTGTCATCACTTATATTTCAACATTAAGTAAGTAATGTCACAACTTACTAGTAGAGAATACAAGAGTCAAACATTGTTTCTCTATCATTATATATCACTTCTCATAATCAATCAAGGTTCAAATAATGCAATAAATGGGATGTTCTTTACTATTTTCTTTTTTTCTAGCCAACAATGTTGCAAGAGCATGGGCTAATGTTGTTATATAAAAGATGAATGGTTTTTTTTTAATAGCGGGTTGTAAAACAGGTAGAGTGACAATATATTCTTTCAACCTCTCAAAATTTTGTTTACAATCCTTATTCCAATCAAAATGCATGTCCTTCTTGAGAAGATGTGTAAATGGTAATGTTCAATCTACTAAATATGCCTCAAATCAACAAATATCTTGAATTCTTACTTGTAGGGTATGTAATTGAGAGATGTTTCTAGGAGGTGGCATGTTAAATATAGCATCAATTTTCTTTGTGTCCACCCGATGCCTCTATAAGATACAATAAACCCTAGAATTTTTTTGCTATCTACACCAAAGACACTTTTTCAGATTCAATCTCATGTATTTTCTCATTCACTAAAAGATTTTTTGAAGGAAATTTACATTTTCTTGTCTTGTTAAATATTTTGCTAGGATATCATCAACGTAATCTTCCAAAATCTTGTGTATGTAATCATGAAATATCAATGTCATTGCTCATTGATATGTTGTGCCTGCATTCTTCAATCCAAAAGGCATCATTACCCAACAAAATGTTCCCCAAGTTGTTTTAAATGTTGTCTTATATTTATCTTGAGGGTTATAGTCTTGTTAAATATTTTGCTAGGATATCATCAATGTAATCTTCCAAAATCTTGTGTATGTAATCATGAAATATCATTGTCATTGCTCATTGATATGTTGTGCATGCATTCTTCAATCCAAAAGGCATCATTACCCAACAAAATGTTCCCCAAGTTGTTTTAAATGTTGTCTTATATTTATCTTGAGGGTTATAGATATTTGATTTTACCCAAAAAATTCATCCATGAATGACAATAAAGCATGTTCTATAGTCGAGTCTACTATCATATCGATATTAGAAAGGGGAAAGTCATATTTTAAAGATTCTTTATTCAAATCATGAAAGTCTATACACATCCTAATACAATTGTCTGGTTTTGTGACTATGACAATGTTTAAGATCCAAGGAGAATAATCTATAGGTCTGATAAAACCAGCTTCAAGGAGCCTTTCAATCTTGGCCTTAACTAGTAAGTCTATTTTAGGGTTCATTTTCCAAATATTTTTTCTAATGGGCTAAGCATTTTCAGCGAGGACTATATTGTGTGTTACAATCTTAAGGTCAATTCCTTGCATGTCTAAAGAAGTCCAAGCAAAAGGTTTGGAAAATTCATGAAGTAAATTTGCATGGTCTTCTTGTTCTTCATCATTGAGGCACTTTCCTATCTTGATCACCTTGTCTTCACTATTAATATCCATTTGTATTTCCATGGTATCTCCAAAGGGAAGCACATTTTGTTTCAAAAATTTAGGGTTGTATTCTTCATTGTTCATGTCAACGCCATTAATTTCTTCTTCTACATCTTTTTGCTTGGTGCTAATCATAGCACATGTCAGCCATCTCTTCTTAGGAGTAAATAGTTTGTCATAAACTCCTAAAATTTCTTCCAAACCTTCATCATCTTTGAAAAAATCCAATGATTCTTCACAATTTGTATCAATTAATTTTGGATGCTTCAAGGTGAGTTGTTTTAGGATTACACATTATTCTATTTATGTTTAACGAGGGTCTCTTTGTTGCTTGCATAATGGTTATGTGCAGGATCATGATGGGCCAAAAAGTGGCAATATGATGGGTATGTGGCTGATGACTTTCTTTTTACCCAAAATTGATGAAACGAAAAGGGTTTTTAAAGGAGGTTCTTAGCTTTCCACCAATATAAATTATGCTCTTCTTTGAATTTAATAAGTAATTATTATTTATTTTCTATTTGAATTAAGACTAAAGTCCTGATTGATAGGCTGATTGAAAAACATCTATAGCTTTCAAACAGTATCACATTTTTTGAATCCAAAACATGTGTCACATTCTATGCTTCACATGCTATAGGATTAAAAAAATAAAAATTGAATTTAATAGTTTGATAAAGTTAAAGATTGGTCAAACATGCGAGTTTTCATATTTTTAAAGGTTGTAATAAAATTCATAATTAATTAGTGACTTGGAAAAAATTACAAAAGAAATTATGCATCACATCCCGAGACATGTTGCTTCTACTTATATCTAAATTCTTATAAAAAATATTATCATTTATTGTGGTTAGGTGGTTAGATAGACACCTACTTCTTCTTTTTTCAGAAATTTAGAAAGTACTCACTTGCGTTAAAATTTCAGAGTTTTTAACAAAATAGATTAAAAAAAAAAAAAAAAAACCCTAGTAGTTTAGAAACTACATTTAATTTTCTATAGATTCTATTCTTACATTTTTTAAAATAATATAGATAACGTACTCAAATTTTTATATCAAGTTACCTAACTCTGATTTTTCTCAATTTTTTGCCACTTAAGGGCCTATTTTTTCCATGATGATCCTGCACATACCCTAATCTTAGAAGGGAAATATCCCAAACCACTTTTTGTCTCTTGCATGTTAGGTTCTATCAAAACACAGAACCATCATTTTCCACTATAACCCAATTGTTTCATAAGTTCATATCTCCCATAAAGTCTGTTCATTTCTTTAGGGTTTGGTGGTTGTTGATAATCTATCTTATCAAAGTTTGTTGTATAACTTGTGTCTTCATCTAGAGTGGATGAAGTAGAGGCTTGTGATTGTTCCTCTAAATTCTGTTTCGACATTACCATTGGTTTTTTTTCTTCTCATCTTCTTTATTTGTGATTATGTACTCTCCCATAAAGCAGAGGGTGTGAATTCCAAAGAATTCCAATCATCATCCAATAATTTTGACACTATTTCTATATCTTGTTTCTCCTCCTCCATAGGTTTTATGTTTGATGTTGGAATTAATGTGCTTAGGGGACTTGTCATTCCTTTTTCAACTTTTGATCAACTCTGAGGCTTGGGGTCTATTTCAACTTGGTATACCTTGTTGTTATATACATACTTCATGATACAATGGAGGGTTGAAGGAACTATATGCATCTCATGAATCCAAGGTATTCCTTAAAGAAGATTGTATGAAAGTTCATGAGGCATAACATGAATAGGACTTGGTAAGGTGGCATTTCTGACTATAATAGGTAAAGTAATCACATTGAGTAGTTTCTTGCCTACATTTTCAAATCCTCGAATTGTGAATGGGTCAAGTTTGATTTTTTATTTGTCCATGTGTAATCGATCTAAAATTTTCACACTACACACATTAAGGGTTGATCCATTATCAACAAGGGTCCTTTTTATGCCTATTTTATTGAACTTGGCTATTATCATGAAGTTATCAAGTCTTTTTATCATCTCCAAGGGAGGTAGCTCATGTTAGTGAAAGATAATGTCTATATTAAGTATATTCATTTCCTATATTAGAGCTACCACATAATGTGCATTTGTATTAGGAGGGATCACAACTTGTTGTAAGGCTATTTGAAGCATTGTGTGACAATTTGGTCAATTTTTAATTAGGTCCCATAGGGATATTTTTCCAGTATTATTCTTAAGTTTTTCCACAAGATCATACTCCTTCCCACTATGTGAAGGAAAATGAGGAGCACTAGAAAAAATGGGATTAGGCAAAGGTAAGGTTGTCAGAGTTGGTTATTTTCGCTGTGGATTGTTTCAAGTGTTTATGTATGAGAAATGGTATTATTACTTGATTGCTGGAAAACATTATTCTTAGGTGGTTCAAGAGTGTAAAGAGGTTTTTTCTTGAGTTTGAGGTTTGTGTGAAGGTGGATAAAGGATAAGTTGAGGATGAATCAGATTAACATCTCTTGTTTTTGGTCCATCATAACAAGCCTTAGTGGATAAACTTTGTAAAATGAAGTCCTTAAGGGATTCATATAACATGTCAAATTCATCACTACTAAAAGGCTTGAGGGTAAGGTTAACTTGGAAATAGAGATTTGACATAGTCAAATTGTTGGCCTTGCCATTGCACCAAAAGGTCAACTTGTCAATGCCCGATACAAGAGTTAGTTAACATCCATAGGAGGTAGTTAGACCATGCCACAAACCCAAGCACTGTGTTGGACAAGGAAGACCAAGGGACACACCATCTTGCAACAATTCTCCCCCACTACAAGCGAGGGGTTTGAACTTGTGACCAGCTTTGATACCAATTGTCAGCCTTGTCATTGCACCAAAAGTTTGATCTATCAATGCCCGATACAAGCATTAGTTAAGATCCACAGGAGGTGGTTTGACCATGTCACAAACCCAATAATTTTTTTGGACAAGGAAGACCAAAGGACACACCATCTTGCAACACAAATAACTATACTTCTCCATGTGGCTTAGGTGTTGGATCTTGATATTTGGTTTTTCTTCGAATGTATTGGAAATGTAATCTGGTCTAATTAAACTATGAAATAATGTTGAAAATGAAAATTGCACAAATCTAATTCTATCCACAATTGAAATGAATGCAAATTATGTTACTTCTAATAATTTGAATGTAACAAAAAGCATGCAAACTTAAACATAAAAGTTTTAACAACAAAAAAAAGCTTAAAAATAGGGAATTTAACTCTATAAAATTCAGTTCAAAATATTCACTAGGGTTGATTCGCCCAAGGTGGCGAATGAGTCCTAGTGGCAATATTTTTCAAAATTTTAAAAAAAATTCAATTTATTTTTATGTTGTATGATGTAAATCCTAAGTGCAAATGCATATTTTGTTTGATTTTCATTTAAAAGAGATGAAAAAATGCAATCTATATGATCGTTCACTAATGCAAAATTAGAAACCCTAGAATGTCAATTAACTAATGCAAGTCCTAATGAAATGTTGATGCAAGCCAAATCTAGGATTATGATGTACATCAAATAAGAATTATTATGTTATTAAAATACAAGTTCACCAAAGTGTTGTATATGAAAAATGGGTTGGATGAATGCTATCATATGACTTAGGACATAGAGCATACCCACTTTCAACCTACTATATTCAAGGGTAACCCTAGAGATCTCGGTGAAAAGGAGAAAGATATATTGCATTAAATATATCCTAGGGGATAATTTAAAACTAGTAAGGGGTTCACAACCAAGTAAGAACTTGTAAAGACAAATGAAATACAACATCGGTGCAGGGGCACCCATAGATCATTTTATGCCTCCAAGGGGTCAAATGTTGATATTTTGTTTTGTTTTGATGTTTTCCATGTCATAAGGTCTTATTGGGCCATTTAATGTGTGTTGGAGTTAGTTTGATTCATTTTGGAGTCTCTAGGTGCAAGGTTTTAAGTAAAAATGCAAACGTTGTCAACATTGTCAAGCAATTTTGTAACTTTTTACAAACAAAAGTATAATTGAGGATTTGTTAAGCTTAATAACACAAATATGGTTGGAGGTAGTTTAAATATGTTGGTATATGCATAAAATTCCTTGTAATATTGAATCCCAAGGTTGGGAAGGATGGGAAAAATATTGACCTAAAAATTGGAATCAATTTGAAGCAATTTTTTTGTGTTTTTCCTCTAACAGTCTTATTCTTTCATATGGTACAAATTCTTATTACACTATACAAATGAAAGTATTATTGTATGTTTTAAAGGGAAATCTTAACTTTCATTTACTTTTGGTTTGGTTAAAAAAAAAAATTATTTGAAAAATTTATAAGCATTTTGGTGAAAACCATTCTGAACCCTTCTTAGGGTTCAACTTGCAAAAAACTGCCATAACTTGAGTTTCCTCCATGGGAAAATGCTACACATCAGTAGAAAATTCCGTCTTGGTGGCTTCTATCATCCTACAAGATTTTGGCTCATGATTTTCATGTGGGAAAAAGATCTCTTCACCAGAAATTTTTTATTTTTCTGGGAAACAGCCCCCAAAGACCCTAGGTTCATTGTTGTTTTGATTAATTTATACATTGATTGTTAAGGAAATTTTTAGGAATCATTATGACATGATTTTAGAAGTGTGTAAAAGATTTAGAATACATAGTATGAGTTTTTTCCTTTGTTTGATGTCATTTCCTTGCATATACGTAGTGTTATCAAGCCTAACCGCTTAATTAGGCCCAGTCACAAGGAGGACAATCAAATTTTGAGAAATTCCATACAAGGAACCCTACCATGATTTTGAGATACATTAAATAATGGCCAAATGGGTATATAAAAAAAGTCTTATTTCTTGTATATCAATCATGGTTGGAAAGTTATTTCCAAAATTCATTTTTGAAAGGCTATAGGGAAGAACAGAGGTTTGTGAAGCAAAGCCCATAATTTGAAGTTTGAGGGCTTTAAGAGTGATTGTTTATGAATGATAATAGACTTATTACCCTTGATCTACATCAAATATGCAACACTAAACCCTAATTAAATTCAATGACCTACAAAATGTCCTAGAAATGTGTGTAAAAAAAAAGTTGCAAAATAGAATGTGTTCACCTGGAAATCTGGAAATGATTGGAAGGAGCTCTAAACCACTAGAAAATTTGGATTTTTCACCTAATAGAATGCTTTTTCTAACCTAGGTGAATTAGTTTGAGATCTAGATTTGTACACATGAACCAATTTCAAGAAAAAAGGGTATCTGAATCTACAAAAAATTCTAGAAAACACCTATAGTGGGAATCATTCACCACTCTTGGTGAATCAGTCCCACTTCACTTTTTTGGGAATTCAAGCTTCAGATATACACTTTAACACCTACTCTTTTATTCCAAGTTGGTTTCCAGATCTAAAACTGAGAAAATACTTGCAAAACATAATATAGACTTGATTTGATTATGGAGGGTTTTCCTGATGGTAATTAAACCTTGATGGAAATAATGGAACTTGAATGTAAATGTGAACATAAAACCTAGCCTTAAATGTTTCTAAGACTAAGAAATATGAAGCATGATGTAGCACTATTCTAATGTATAAGAATGAGATGCATAAATGCAAATTTGACTATGAATGACTCACTTTGAGAGATCCCTAATCACCCAAGTGAGCCTCAATAATGCTTGTACCTTCATTAGGATGAAAGTGGAGTGATAATAAAAGATGGAACCACTTAGGAAACAAGTCCTTAGGCTTGGATTGATGGATAGTTGCATCTCCCCAACCTAGAATCTTTCAGGATTCACCATAGATAACTATGATCAACCCTTGACAGTGCTAGCTATTTAATGAAAGTGAGCTTGAAGACCTACATAAGCACTTTAATACTGGTCGAAGGCCACAAATTTCCTTGCTTTAGAAACTTAAATTCTCTTGTGAAAGAATACTTGAAGATTCTTGATGCTTCTCTCTTGAATTTTCTCTTGAAAATGCCTGCTTGAATTGCTTAGATGATAAAAATGACTTGGAAATTTGCTTATATAGACATTAACACCTAATTTACCATTATTTATATCTTAGAGGCCAACATCCACCAAAAATTTGAATTGAAAAAGGTGATTTTCCTGCTCAAAACTCAAAAATACCCCAAATGGGGCTCATTTTCCCAAGGTGGTGAATGGGTCCCACCTAGGGGGACTTGTTCTACCTGTAGCACACATTCCCCATTCAAACAGGGGCCCTCTCATCTTGTTTCACTTTTTCTAGGTTGTTTTTCTCTCGCCTCATTTTATGTGCCCCTATTTCTAAGCTTACATTGGTCACATGTTTGAAATTCATCAAATTCCCTTTGACCAAATTTCCTACCCAAAATTTTGGTAAGTCTTTCATGTTTGTGGGACTTGATTTGTAGGATTCCTTGTGATTTTTTTCATCACATCTCCTTTCTCTGAAGGAACTACATCTACGGGCCTCCTTACACATACCGCTGCAGATGCATTGCCACTAAGTAGCTTCCAATCTTGAATCTCCTCCCACATTGTGGGCCTGACATTCCCCTTTTCCTCCCAAGTTTTAAAATTGTATCCAACCAAGGATAGGTTTCTTCACCTTAACTACCCAGGGGCTACCATACCTGTTATTAATGCTCACCATTAATGGCAATTTTCCTATAAATAGAGGCTCACTAGCTATCATTTTTACCCCGCATTTTTTAATTTAGAAGGAGAAAATAAAGTTCCCACCCATGCAAGATTCTATAGAGGATTTGAGAAAAATTCACATCAATTTTTTGTGCACAACCTAAAGGTATGATCCCACATAGTTTTTCCTTTCCTGTGCATTTTAATCTATTAAAATAATTTTTCTGTTAGGGTTTTGTGATTGTTTGAAATATTTGAGGGTTGAACCCTTATTTATTCGAGCAATGTCGTCAAATCCTCTGCAATCATCATCCTTGAACTAGTGTTCTACCCAGCATTTTGAAACCCCTCTATGCATGTTAAAACCCCACGTCTTCACTCAGGTGGAACCTCGCTCTACCTATCATTCCTAAAATGGTGGAAGCACTAGTGTGGCCCGCCTTGTTAGCCTTCTTGCCTTTGCTTTTATCCATTCTTGAAAATGTTAAAATAAAAAATGGCTAAGTTAGTATCAATTTGTGATGGTTCCCATGTGGGACTTCATCTATGGATTGCTCCCACACCATTGTCATTCCTCAAACAGAAAAACCCTAAAGTTGTTCCATCATGTGGGAACTGTAATCAACAATTCCCAAGTTAAAAATTTAAATACATCATCAAAATTCTAAGTTTAGAATCCTCTACGGGCCAAGATACATGGATCACCATCTATGCAAGGTAGTCACCTTGTCACCTTTAGTTAGTGGAAAAATATTAGAGTCCCTCTACATTGTAGGTCTCACAAGCTATGCTTCCTCAAAAAAAAATCTCAAGATTGTTAACACAAAGCTTTAATGCATAAGGCCTTTGTGGGTCTGCTCTTATGGGGATCAGTCTGTGGGATGTCATCACCCCAATATCACTATCTAATGGTCGAGTTCCCAAGTCCTTTTTCCTTGCGGGCTTTATGGGAAGTATTTTCTCTCTTAAACTCCAAAGTTTTCCAACACAAAACCTTAGTCTAGGTAGTCTCTGTGGGCCCACCTATGCGGATTGTTGTTTGTGGCCCACCATCCCCATATGGTAATTTCTTAATAGTGAGAATCTAGTAGTGGCCTGTCGTCTAACTTTCATACTCCCCAGACTGATTTCAAGAATTGACATCAAGGCATGATTGATTACGTCAAAAGTATCTATAGGTTTCATAATGTGGAACACTACCTACTGGACACTGTGTATCAAATGCCGCTATTTAATGAATAAACTTTGGGGGATTTCCACCCCATGGTGCCCACTCCCTCTACACTAGCATGAACAAAAGGGGTTCATTTTGATAAATAAAGATAACTAAAGTACCCCATCACATATTTTCGTATGTTTCAAAGCACCTTACCCTACATTTACTCATCAAAAAATGCTATGTAGAAACTTCAATGCGGGTGTCCATCTCCAAATTTCCCCTATCCCTGCACTGTTCTTTAACGACTTTCATTATAATAGCTTCCGCATAGGGGAAACCCACACCCATGGACTCAAATTTGCACAAATGACCCGAAAAAGCTCCAAATGTATAATGGTGATGAATGTCATGATCCTCTAAGGGTACGTAAATGGATCTAGCTGAGAATTTGAAGGATTTAACTAACATATGCTCTATTAAGTTGTCAAAGCACTTAATGCACTTCTTACATGCAAGATTTATGGAACTAGCTGAGGGACCATTAGGGAAGCCCACATGAAAAGATGATAAAGGAAAGAATCCCACAAGAACCCCAAGGGGAAAAGAAGAAAAGGAGAAAATGAAGTACTAGTTTCATGGGGTGGAGTGTATCTCCAAGCTTGTTCCCAACTAGGACACAGTTTCTGATACCAACCTTGGGCATGTAAATATAGATGAATTCAAGCAAAGGTTAATGGTCAACCCCACTACAAAGGATGCATGAAAGATAAAGGGAAGTGGCCTTGCAAAGGCAATTGTCTTCACTCTTGCATTGATTGCTCCAGAATTGGTCATGACCTATCAAGAGTGCTACCCCTCTAATAATAGGAAGATAATTCCCAAAGATGAGAGGGTATTAGTATATTTATCTACAAGATATATTAGCAATACATTTGGAATTTTTACCTTTTAAAATATGGAGGAGGTAGAAAAGGAGTTCACTCAAAAGGTTTGGCAATAAGATCTAGTAGGATGCAAAAGAATGATCAATAAACATTGGTTAAAGGAGAAGAGGGGTAGTGCCAACAAAGTGCCCTAGAAGTTATACAGGAGTGATTTCTTTGAAGAATATCATGACCTAGTCACTCTCCTGAGTAGAGTGATGGGCCTTTCTATTGCAACATTCTTTTAAGAGTGGATGCTCTAATTTGTGGAGGAAATCCTTTGTGGTACTAATAGCTTCCACTGGGCCAAAATGATAAGTGACAATTTGAATAATTAGCTTATGGACATAAAGAAAACCTCCCAATTCTACATGACCTCATATTTGGTCTATCTCCTAGTAGTTGAATTTCCATACACAAGACTGTTTTGTGTAGGGAAATTGGGAACCAAGAAAGGAGAACTATAATTATATGACTATTATCCTCAATTGCGGTACAAAAATTTTCAAAGGGAATATAAAAGAGTAAATGATGCCTTCATCGGGCATATAATCTGACTCTTGGGATAGGACCTTGAAAGAAGAGTGACACATAGTTCCAAGGCCTTTATAAAAGGTTTTAGATATTTATTCATTCAATTCCCAAAGTCCACCTACATTAGGGTAGAAGGGTTCTGAGGAAAGCCCTACTAGTTATGGCTCTACCCAAATGACTGTATCATCTTGTTGGAGGCTAGTCAAAAGCTGCAAAATGCCCATATGTTGCTAAGTGACAAACACTAAGCTGGGGTTACCTATCCCCTTACATTCAGGAAAGGAATGTACTCTTTCCCCGCTACCTAGTGTGTTGAATACTCAGGAAAGGAATTGGTAGAGTACCACTTGGACCTAAATATGAATAGGGGGAGAGTCGATCCTCATAGTAAGCTGAGGAAACAAGTTGGGAGACAATATGCCCACTGACCTCACATCAAAGACTTGTGAGAAAATTTTGGAGATGACAAAGAGGTCTCGATGCAGCACTACATGAGGATGACCACTCAATTTGTAAAGTCTGTCAATCTAATTCCAATTCCTGATCAAATTTTCAAAGACAAAAAATATTTTAGATGAAAGATATATTACCATGGCTGATAAGTCCTTTCCAATCATTAATTGTGCTGAGGAGGAGGTAACTGACCTCAACATTCTCACTTGACCCATTGAACATAGAACCAAGCAATGGGTGGATGCACAAATCACCAAACTAAAGGAGAACGGTGCAAATATTGCATATGGAGAGCTCGAGGATGAAATAGAAAGTGAAGCACATAGTCATATAGCTGTTGGTTCATAGGGAGAAGCTCCTAAGTCCCCACTTGTTACTAAATCTAAGAAGAGGAAGGATGCACCTAAGCACCAACACAAACAGAAGGTGTATTCTAGGATGGCTATAGAAGGCCATCCATCCAAAAGGGTGAAAAGAATCAGGATATTTGTACTTGAAATGCCAACCATTCAAGAGGAAGAGCCACAATACAAGGAAGAAGAAGAAACTAAGCTGTCGTGCTCACCTCCTACCACTTTTGCTTCTACTACCACTGCTTCTACTGCCACTCCACCACCTAACACCTCTAAATATTTTCTCGTCTCAACTCCACCTATCGTGGACATGTCAGTCCACCTCACCTCCAGCTCGCCAACTACTCTGGTAATGGTATTAGACTCTTCATCTTTGACTACTTCACCACTATTATCTTCCTTGCTCTAGCATCCACTACCTACTTTTTCCAATCTACCACCTTCCATACCATCAACATTTATGGCACTACTCATCTTGCCACAAGCTTTCATAGCATATATGAAAACCACACCCATTGAGCTCTCTAGGGTAATCCTTGACCCCAGGGTCCAATCGCTAATGGCCTATCTTGTTGTTGCCTTGTCCCTTCCCCTTCCACCTACCAAGCCATTGAAAATAGAGGCCACAATGCAGATCTTGGAAGAAATGGAGAGAATAAGTGTAGAGAAACACAAAGAGGCCGCAAGGGACATAGTTGAGGAGCTCGAGGATTCTGATAGAGATGATTATTTTGAACATCTAGAAGGTGGATTAAGTATAAAATTTGACAAGGTGGCTTGTAATGAAGAAGGGACACAAACCTACGAGGTATAAGATGTTGAGGGCCTTGATGAGAAATATGTAGTAGAGACATCAGAATAGGAGCCAGAAGAAGAGACATGCCTAGAGGAGCACCACTCCAAAGAAGGGAAGATAGACACAGATCTAGATGTAGAGATAATAGAGGAACCTCTACAAATTATCCAAGAGAAGGGCCTAATGCAAGAAGAGATACCTCCAAGAAGGGAGGAAGAAAAGGATAAAGAAGAAGAGGAGATAAAAGAAAAGAGTGTTGAGCCTAACTAGAATGTCAAAATTGAGTATGAAGAAGATAAAGGGAGGGCATCGTAAGAGGAAAATATCATTGAAGAAAATGTAGCTACCACTGACCTTGATACAATATGGACCACAATAGAAAAGGAGGAAAATGAGGAGGAAAAGAATGATGAAGGGGCTCCTAGTGATGAAGAAGATTAGCCACCGAAAGAAAGGGAAGAGGAAGGTGATCATGAATCAGCAAAGGGTCAAACAGAGGTTCCAACATGGCTAGAACAATAATTCAAGAAGGCTTCAATGGTCATTGATCCAAAGGCGAGATTAGAAGCAATTCTAGCCAGAGCATAGATATGGACCCAAAAGGAGAAGAAGCCTAAAATTGGATCACATATTGAACGGTTTATTCTTCTGGGTCTTGAATGCTACAAATTTCCACCCTAATATCCAATAAAGATGTTGGAACCATTCAAGGGAAAGACTACCAAATATCCATGATCAACCTAGGCTTGACCACCAGTGAACAGAAGATGGATGGTCTTCAAGGATCAATGTCCACCATCATACATTAAATGAATAAGGACCAGTCCACCAAGGAGGAGTTGAAGGAATAGGTGGTAGATCTCATTTCCTATATCCAACAATGGATGTCCATAGAAGAAGAGACTCCTACATAATCATTAGCATCTACACTACTCTCCAAGGAAGAAATAAACAAGATCAAGAAAATGAAGAACTAGTCGAAGTCCACAGTAGATTGGTTCAACAAGGTGTTATACAATGGAAACATGGGCATCTGCCATGCTACCAAGGTGTTTAATAAACTCCAAATTATATAGAAGTAGGTGGAGGACATGATAAATACCTACAAATAGTTCCCTAACCTATATCATATCACTCATCTAAAGCTTGAGAGTATCCTTAAACTATCTCAGGAAATATGGGAGCATGAGCGAGAACTTCCCAAAGAAGATCATTGGTTGGTCATGACCTAGAAAATGAATCTTGATTATAGGAAAGATATTCTAGAGAATTCCTTGCATGAATTGGAGCTTGATCATGAATGGTTCATGGAGCACTAGATAGATAGCAAAGATTAATTGAAAATGATGATGGACTATGAAATTATAGCTTTAGAGCTAGATCTAGAGAAAATCAAACCATTATTTCATAAGAAGATGGAACATGGAGCCAGTGATGAACTATCACCAGATTTCATGGAATTTTCTACAAGGGCATTCACTTAGTTAGAATAGGTTATCAATGCTATGCCAAAGTGCACAAAACACTAGGATAAAATCATTGACAGATTCAAGAAGATAGCCTTTCAAATCCTCAAATCTAAGCTATTCAAAGAGAAGAAATTCATAGCCCTAATTGAAAACATTTTAGATTATGCAACAATGTAGAAGGAGGCTAGAAATCCTATCATAGATGATGAATACTTGCTAAAGTAGTTATAGAGGCTAAAATGGAAGCTAAAAGACAAAAAAAACTACAAGACAAAATAGACTAGATGACGAAATGGGGAAAAAGAAAAAAGTCTATTTTATATTCTAATATATTGGGGGTAGGTGAAACCCTAAGTGAAAATGAATCTTGACCACTCATTATAAATGAATCTTGTCCATTCATTTCACTTTTTGAAAACTATAAATAGGGGCATCCTCTCATTTCAAGGATAGATGAGTTGTTGTGTAAAGGCATGTTGTAGAAAATGTATGATAAAAGCATTACTTTGATGGTTTCTTATGTTTTATTCTCCATGTGTGCATGATTCTATCTCCAAGTAGTATATTTTACCTTTGTTGTTGCAATTTTTAAGTTGTTTCTAGTTATTAGTTCATGTTGTGCTTTAATGGTGAAGTATGTTATGGTGTTTTATGTCTTCCTAGCTCATACTTTTTGTTCTTTATAGATGATAAAACATTGTGTAAAGTTAGTGTGAGCTCATTTATATTGCTGCATCTAAGTTCAATTTTTATTCACACTTTAATGGTGAATGAACAATCTAAAAGTCTACAATGACCCTTTGAAGATTGCACTAGTTTCATGAGATTGTGGGCTCTCCTTGGTTAAGTGGAACTTAGTTAAATTAGGAAGTTTGTCCACTATACCATCCTCCATTGTTATTGCTTATCATTAGTTGTAGTTCTAGGAAACTTCTATCCCTTTCACTCTTTTTCCTTTTTTTCTAAAATTCGAAGTAAGAACAAAGTTCTAGCATCATTATAAAGCCAAATCTAATGATCAAGGAGTTTTATCTTTTTTTTTTGAACTTCCAGCAACTGCTCATTCATTTCAACAAATTATAAAGCTCCATTTGCAGACCCAATTCCTCAAGCTCAGTGAACCATAAAGGCCTATTTATGATTACTAACAAATCACATCATCCATTGAGCTATTCCAAGCATTGTCATGACCTAACACCTGAGAGACCTTGAGGTGATTTATAAAATTTGGTTGTAGAAATTCACTTTCAAGAGAAGCATTGCACTTGTGCTTTGTCTATGTTAAGAAGTGCAAAAGCTCCCATCAACAAAATTGATGATAGAAGGAGGGCCAAACTAAGCTAGATCAATCCAAGTAATATTCCTTCCAAATATCTCATAGGATAACAAGATCAACACCAAACAAGGGGGATTTCTTAACGTTGAAGCCCCCTACTAAGGCTAGGAGAGCCAAGAGAGGGGAAGCATTAGCTTCAGCTCCACCCATTCAACCTCCATCCCCTCCATCCCCTCCATCCCTTTCCATCCTCTCCTTCAGCCCAAAAAAAATAATCCCCACTCACTTCCTACATCCAAGGTTATTCCCTCATCCCCACATCTCATTCACAAGGCACTACTCTGACTACTATCCCACTTCAACCCCAACTTACTGTAACAAAGCCAGTGCAACCTCAACTTTCCACAATGGCTTGATTGGGAAATAACCCATCATCATTTTCCTTCAATGATTACCACAACATGCCTAAACATCCAGAAGGCTTTTGCAACAAGTTTCATCCATGTGATCCATAAAGAATAGTAGAATAACACATCAAGATCTTCCAAACAATATTGAAGGATATGAAAATTGAATATGAGGATGTGGCTTGTAGACTCTTCCCTTACTCATTAGGGAATGAAGCATTTTATTGGTACATATATTTACCTATAGGTTCCATTGCCTCTTCGAACCTCATGAAGAACACTTTCTTGCAGAATTTCAAGGTTCCTATTAGTCTTACGAAGTTATATTGGAAATTCATGTCCATAAGGAGGGAGGTTAATGAGCCTATCAACTCATTCAATGAATAATTTCATAGGGCTTACATGAAGCTGCAGCCTCCCAATGTAGTTCATGACCCATCAGTTAGGCTGGTATATTATGCTGCCTTAGATAATCTCATGTCCATATTTGTCAAAAGGATGCATCAACTGCTTGCAAAATTGGAGAATGCATATGTAGAGGCAACAAAATATATCATAGATTTAGGACAACACATCCTAGGTCCACTGCCCTCATTAGGGCCAGTCACACACTCAACTCAAATCCAAGTACTCACTCATGCCTTGGCTCATCCTATGTTAAACCAAGTTCCTTAATTGTTGAGTGCCACACCTAGGGAAGCCACTAAATCAAGCTCCATTAGTGTTGAACTACTTGTAGGCTCCACAATACTAGGCATATATTTAACAATCTCAGGTTCCTTCATAATAGTAGAATTCCAAATTCCCAGCTACCCAGTAGAACCAACCCTTGGTGCAACCTCTTTTCCTTTAGAATTCAATACCTCCTCAAGGAAATGCATATAAGGATCAAATTGATGATTTGATTGAACTAGTTATGAAGTTTTCCATTGAGATGACTCATTTGAGGAACCAAAACAACCATCTATAAGCTTCATAGAGGAGTATTCAAGCCAACCTCAATTGATACAATCGTGTCGCTAGTACATCCTTAGGCTAAAATTATCAAAGAGGTCAGAATTCAAGGAAGAAGTTTTAAAAATCATCACAAAGGAAAAATATGACTTGGAACACTAGGAAAAACCATAGAGGCATTCTCACAGCTCTTGACCTTGACCAGGCGGTGCTGAAAAAATCCACAAGTGGAGTTTACTTAGTTGAAGTGGCCCTATCCCAATGGTGCTGAATTCATAAGACCAACATGCATTATGAGTTGGATTGCATGGAGTTCTAAACTACCACAAAAAATTTCCAAGTGGAGGTCCAAACTATCGTTGATGGCTTAGGGTGTAGAGATATGATTCTATTAGAGCCCTATGATTCCTTAGTGTCAGTTGTCAACCAAGCCCCTTTCCCAAAAAGTGGTAGCAACTCGCTTGAGAAGGAGACTAGCTCCACGGAAGGAGAAGCAAAAGAGGTAAGTATCAAGAGCTCCCTATCTCATCTCTCTAATTCAATAGATAATGGTCCTAAGGATGAGAAAGAGAAACATGAGGATGAGGTGCATATGTTCCACCAAAGAGCGACCCCATATAATTTATGAAACAGACAAGCTAGTGGTTTTTTCACAACATATGCCCCTCCTAATAATTTTAGTACCTCACCTAATCATAAGCCTAGTAATAATTTGGCCTATCCAAAAGTGCCTACCCAATACTTCAATAGGAATATGCAACTAAACCAAACAAAAATCCAACCCTCCAATGCTTCCCAACACCCTTTCTTTGAGGAAGAGGTCAAAGAAATGGGGGAATATGTAACAAATGAGCTAAATAAAGTCCAAGTAAGCCTATCAGCCTTTGAATTCTTAAGAGTGTGTGCTATCAAAAATTCCTTCTTTAGGTCATTAAATGGGGTTGTATCATCAAAAATAGCTCAAGCAGTACCTACAAAGAGAGTTTCTTTTTACACCTCCAACAATGAGCTGGTGATCAGGGAAATTATAGGAAAGAAGTCTGATTAGCCCCCAAACTAGAAAACTAGTACAAGTCAGTTGCTAGGTGAAATACCGACCAACGAGCAATGTCAAGTACAAACAAGAGACAAGAACAATGACAAGGATAAGGCTCAAGTATCCCAAGTTGATGTCTTTGTGGGATTTCTTCAAGAAATATTGGAGACTCCTCCCATCTTGTTAACAATCTGTATATTTAGTAAAAACCTCCATAACTACCTACTAGATTTAGGAGCCTCATCTAACATCATGCCACTCGTAGTATGCCAGGAATTAGGGATAAATTTGACCCTGTCCAAATGAAAGGTGACTCAGCTTGATAAGACTAAGGTGAATATAGTGGGAGAATTGAACAGAATCCCTATGCAAGTTGCAGCTGACCCAAGGGTGCAGCAAGTCATTTACATTTAGTTGCTAACATCCCAAACACCTAAAACACCATATTGAGAAGAGATTTCATCTGAGCTTTGAATGGTTATGTCATCATTGATTAATCTCATTTATGGCTGCCATGGAAGGGATTTCCTAATCAAATGCACATTGACCATGAACCTAGGATGAAATTCATGATTACTAAGTATAATAACATAAACTATGTGTTGTTTGTAGAAATAGGGTTGGGTAACTACTTCCTCGCTTCTTACTAGGATCAAGAAGAAGAAGAGGGAGTGGAAGAGGTCCTTGTGCTATGTTAAGTCCCCACTAATTGGGATTCTATTCCTAATCAACATGGAAGTGTTGATTGAGTTAGAGGATAAAGAATCCCACGAGGATGATCTCCTTGGGTTGCTTGATGGCTTCTAGGAGTTTATGTAGAAACATGTGCAAGATCAGCTCAGTCTAGGAGCTAGGATGGATTTCAAAGAGTTATTACTACCAAGTTGGTGTAGGGTACACAATGCAGATCATTCAAAATTTGAATGCTACCTATATCAAATGGTAGTAGAGTACATCAAATGGTAGATCACTCCAAGAGAGAATATGGCAGAATAGCATGATCAAGGCTAGCTAGAGCACAAGCAGACCCTTAGAGGTACAATGAAAAAAGTGCAAACAAGAGAAGATGTCTACTCAATTAGCTTCAAAGACAAGAGTCCCTCCAAGTTTTGGACACTATGTTTCAATCGATCCAAATCCAAGCAAGGAACAGGAGCAGGCTTTGAGCTCATCAGTCTTACAAGTAAGACATATTTTGCTACCCATAAATTACAATTCTATAATGCACAAATAATGTAGTACAATATGAAGCATTAGTTCATGGATTAGTAATGGCATTGAGAAAGAATGTCAAGATATTGTAAGTCTTTGCAGAATTTGAAGTAGTAGTCAAACAAGTTAGGAAATTATACTCCTATCATGATAGAAGGCTAGTGTTGTGTGGTCTCACAACATGCCCGAAGAATATAAGACTTGGGGACCCCAAGTGAAAACTAACACTTATGGAAAGTGCTAGATAGTTGGAAAGATCACCAAAAGTGAAGGGGAAAAAGAGTACTCTTTAACTAAAAGAGTACTCTATAAAGTAAAGTGTTATGAGTACTAGATATTAGGAACCGGGAATGTTAGAAAGGTGAAAGGTAATATACATGTTGAACAAAGTTTTTTAGTTCGATAGTCGAGATTCGATAAAGATGGAATTTCTAGTGAAACTAAATTTTTAGGATATCATGCTAGGTAAAATTGAATAATGGGTTTCGGGTATCAGGTAACGATGCTAAGCAAAGCTTTAAAATTTTAAGGTTATGCAACAAGTCCAATATTCTGGTAACCTGATGTATAAAAGATAACTACAGGATAATTTGGGTTTTTTTCAAAAAGCATGTTATTTATGAGGGATTTATATGATAACAAAATTTGATAATGGTTTTATTTACAAGAAATTTATATAAATGTTTTTCTAAAGGGATTTAATGTGTGGAATTTTTGATTGTAGGAGAAGTAGATTGCAATGCATAGTTTGGGTACAGATGGCCAAGAAAATTTGAATCATAGATATAATCCTATCCAAGTTAGGCTGCATATTCTAGGATGTTATATGTAGAGGGCTTTGAATCTACTAGAATGCTCCAGATCCCAATATTACACATGTGGTGGAGACAAATGCCAACCTTCAAAGAAGCCCATTCTTGAGAGTAGAAAGCCTGAGGTAGAACAAAAGTGTAGGAATAGCACGATAAATGAATCATTCTAAATATATGGGAAAATTCCTACACACTATCCCGATTCAAGTTATTTTCCTAGTGAAAATAAGAAGATGAAAAACCCAAAGGACTTCAACATGTAGATGGAGGTTGACCTTCATTAACTTCATTTACAATTCTCTTACCACTCTAATGTGATTCATCCCTAGGATTTCCTCTCATGTATTTTTCTTATCCTACCTAAGTCTTACTTCCATAAAAGGCTAGGGGATACCCTTTTTTAAGTTAAGTTTAGAATTTATGGATGTCGGAAGAGCCAAAACATCTTTAATTTTTGTTCTTTTTTCTCTTTTTTGAATCATTCCAGACAAAAAGGTTATATGCACATAGAATTTAATCAATTCCAAAACCAATTTGATAGCTACCTATCTCAATACTTTTGCAGTTGGTTTTGTTAGTTCAACCAAACAAGACTGTGTACTGTACCATTTAAGGGTGTGTTGGAACTGTAAAAATCTGATGTTTTTCATCCCCATGAGTTTCCAAAATAATTATTATCATGAGCACAGGGGCCTTCCATCTTATCATTCTGCTCACTTTTTTCCCATATTGCCCCATAAAATCCATTGAGTCATGCATATTTTACATTTTGGTTCCTATCAGCGTGTGAATGCCATTGTCTCCCCAACCCATTGTGTGTTTTCTGCTAACATGAGTCTGTGTTGCCTTTCAGAAAGACTCATTTGATGTCACAGCGATCAAAATTTTCTTGCAGGCACCGTTCGGCAGGAGTTCTTCACGGTCTCGGTGACAAAGGTTGATTCACACTTCAACAGGAGTCTGGTCATCGATATGATGCTTCGTCGAGTGCTTTGTGTCTTGGTGAATAGTTTGAATGAGGATACATCGGCAAGAGTTGTGGAGTTGGTATAATGTCCTGGCGAACTCTTTCCGTCTCAGCGACAAACACATTGAACGTTCATTTCAGCCAGACTGGGGGTATTCGATATGAAGTCATAGCAACTTCCCTTTGTCTCACCGACTGACAACATAAAGGGGATGCATATAGGGGGAGTCATAGCTATCGTTGTAAGGTCTTGGCAACTGACCTTTGGTCTCGCCGACCTTACACATGGATTTTCTTTGAATAAACTTTTAGTGAAGCTATGGTGGATTCAGAGTAAGTTTTGGCAAAGTAAGGTTTGTCTCATCAATGGAACATAAAGGTTTATTCAAGTGGATTTTGGTGTAAGTTTTTTTTTCTCTTGGTGATCAAAAGTTATCTTGGGGTGACTTTCGGTAAAGCAATGAGCATTCTATAAGAGGTCTCCCTGATATTATTAAGTCACAATGACACATAGATGATCAATGGACTTTCAGCCTGACATAATGTGTTCTACAGGATGTCTCCCTGATAACAATGGGTCACGGTGACTATGAATGAAACAAAAGGAGTGCATCGGTGTGAGATATCCTTGTGTCTCAGCGAATGGAAAGCACGTAATGAAATAATCTTTGGGAAACATAATGTGATCTACGGGACATCTCCCTGACTCGAATATGTCACAGCGAAGGTGATATGAATAAAGTGAAGTGTCTAACGATTGAATTGCCTTCGGCATAACTATATGTTATGTCTCACTGACTGTTCACTGGTGAACAATAGAAATACAAATCTTGTCGCCAATAGATTGATGCTTGAGGACCATTGTAGGCCGACATAATTGGACCCCGATTTTTATGGAGGACCGACATGATATTTCAATATGTTTTATTCTCTCATGCTGGTATATAAATAGGCATTTCGTAATTGTAAAAGGATCATCCACTATTAGTTATTTTAGATATTCAATACACAGCAAGTTGATAGAGTAGAATAAAATTCTTAGGTCAAAGACTATTGTTGCATGATTTCAGAATGGAGGTATTTATGAAAGTTAGTTGATGTTGCTGCATTTCTCTTGTGTCAATTATTTGTTGAATTTAATGAAAGTATTTCTAAGTTTTCTCCATGATTGAAGCTTTCTGGTTGTTTAAATTGACATAACAAGTTTATGTTCAGTTTATCAATGCACATTTGTTGTATCTGTGTGATTAATCAATTGGTTCTTTCAAGAAAAGATTAAATCCTTTTAATTGATCACATTAATCAAGAAGATTCGTCTAGATTGTTAAAGTAGAGCTTATTAGTTATAGTATTGCATGTTTATACAAGTTGTAAACATAATGTATGCCAGATAATTTTAGTTTTCTGCAGAGAGTGTTGCTCATCTTGATTTTATTTGACTTTGCATACCCAATAGGGCACTGGTCTCTATAGTTTCATCATTAAGATTCATTTATTCTCTTTATATCTGTTAATTAAGCATTTAGGATTTATATTAAGAAGATTGTTTTTGCTATTGCTATCAAGTTTCATTTCATTTGTTCACTTCCATCTGCCATTGTGGACAAATCATTGTGCAAGAAAGATAATCATAAGTTAAGTCTTCCCAATTCAGAGAGGTACACCCACCCGGGTCTAGCAGCACCTGAAGAGTAGAAGGTTGAAAGCTTTTTGACCTTGTCTATTACCCTGAAGTGTATCAAGAGATTGGTAACCTCTGGAGGCATCTTGCCTACATTTTTTAGAGCTAACAAATTGACGACTCTACTGGGGATACATTCAGAAACAAGGACTTAATCATAGAGTCAGGAACTTTATATAGACTCCGCTGGGAATAAGAAACATCAAGTATTTTCTCACTTTTGACAAAAGTGAGTGGCGACTCAGACAGAAAATTTTGCAGTTGTTCAAACATGAATGGAAGAAGATATCAATACAGGGGAGGTCATACCGGAGCTCTTGCTGGCAGTAGAAAATGGACACACAAAGATGACAAAGTTGATAAGGGAAAGAGGATCAATGAGGACATTTGCATAATAGACAAAGGAAAAGCATCAAGAGCACATGGTGAAACATATAATTTCTATGATACATAGAGAGATGATTCAAGTGCATAACTTTGTACCCCTGAAGATCAAATAAATCTTTTCTCTTTTCTTGATCCTCAGAAACAGGCTGAGTTTGAAGCTGCACTTGAGCCTGAACAAATCAGAATTCAATAGGAATATGATCAAAAGATGGAAGGTAACCCAAATGTGTTTATTGATCATGAGCTTCCTGATGAAATAAAAGCACAGTTTGAATTACAGAGGAAGAGGATAGAGGAACTAGAGGCTAAATTGCAGAAGACTCGAGTTACTGATCAGATGGTTGATTTCCCCCCAAAGTATGTTCCACCACATAAGCAAGGTAATCATGGTGCAGGGCCTTCTGGTCCACCTGTATCTCCTCACCATCAGACAGGAAATCACTACAACAGCCAAATCATCCACCTCATATTCCCACACAGCATACAACTATGCATCCACCTCCTGGTCAGCATCACATCCCTCAACATAATGCATAATACAATAATCCTATGCATCAGTATCAATATCCACGTATCCATCCCCCTCACCTATACGCAACAATGATTAGGCAGTTTGATTTGGCAGGGTTCCATCTATGCCCTTACCCTATGGATAATAGTAGGAGAGGTCTGGTCCCTAGGTTTATAGGGAGTAATGCAGTTACTACTAAAGAACATTTAAAGAATTTCAATGTGTTCATCCAAGACATAGTTGTGCCCTATGAAGATTTACATATGAGGCTATTAATGATATCACTTCTTGAAGATGTTAGGGATTGGTTCAACAGCTTGCTTGCACTCTCAATTAATTCTCTCCAAATATTCTAGGACAGATTCTTAGAACAATATGGGAATCTAAATGCCCCAGATACAACTCTTCCTGAGTTGATGCGAATTTAGAAAAATCATAATTATTCAATTTATGATTTCAACCAAAAATTCAATAAGTTGCAGACTAAGGTACCTCCTGGATCAAGGCTACCTAATTCTGTAGCTTTGAGTGTTTATTTGAATGCTTTTGATCCTAAGACAGGTTATGAATTGAGAAATAGGTTCCCAAGAGATCTGGCTGAAGCTCAGAAGATAGCAGTGACAATTGAAAACAATAGGAAGGCTACTGGTATAATTAGTAAAAGAGATAACCCAAGGGCTCCTCAGCAAAGCAATAATTATCAGTACATATAGGAGAACACATACAAAAATGAAAGGTCGAGGTTGCATGACATGCCATATAATACAGACTGGGAGGATGGAAAACCTATAACAAATAGGCCAAGAAATAAAGAGACTCCTCATCCATTGAGCAAGAAGGGAACTTACATGGTGAGTAATAATTACTTCTATGAAGTTTGTAATCAACCACATTATGCAGACTATTGTGTTGTAGCTCAAAGGATGCAAGAGGAGGGAATGTTGATGGAGAATAATGGAGAGGATCACAAAGTGTATTTAACTTCAAATAATTTTTACCATG
Source organism: Sequoia sempervirens (assembly GCA_007258455.2). Classification (NCBI taxonomy): domain Eukaryota; kingdom Viridiplantae; phylum Streptophyta; class Pinopsida; order Cupressales; family Cupressaceae; genus Sequoia; species Sequoia sempervirens. Next base: position 26,402 of record VDFB02019399.1, read on the forward strand.
TTGAGGAGGGGTACTCATCTTCAGAGGATGATGGCTATGAGTATGATGTTTCAAATCAGAGGTACAATGTCCATATGACTGAACAACAAGTCTTTTCTGATTCTGAGGAAGATTATACATAGCCACATTTTGAGGTGCCTGCTCAATGTAGTATGAGAAGACTCACCAAAGATGAAATAGAAAGGATAACTTTTGCTGCAGTTGAGGAAGCAAGGAAGAATTACTGGTTGAGAAATATAACAATAAATGAGAAGGAAAGCATTCCTAGGGGAATCTTTATGAAAGATCTAAAGGTGACGCAAGGAACTATGAAGAAGCTAGAAAATAAAAAACATGATAAAAATGAACAGAAACCTATCCAAAAGTAGGAAGTTGAGGAATTATATAAAGAGATGCAAAAGCCTGATCAACCTAGTAAAAAAGAAAAGGAAGAAAACAAAGGAGAAACATTGGAGCAGAAGAAAATTTTTTAAGGTGGAGGGCTCTTCTTTTGACTTCACTCAGGCGTTATCCCAGGTAAAAATATTTGTTCCTCTACTTGAAATGATGAAAATTAAGGAGTATAGGGATACTGCTATTAAATTGATAACAAGTGGGAATGAAAAACATATGAGTTCAGTCAATAAGCAGGAGAAAATAAATATCACAGAAGTCTGCTTGAGTGATATATTAACAACTTCCCCACAAGTTGATCCCTTTTTCATAGTTACATTGCTTATAAATAACAAACTGTTAAGGAATTGCATGATAGACTCTGGTGCTGCTATAAATATCATGCCAGTAGGAGTAATGAAATAGCTTGGCATGAGGGTGGATACATATGAAGGTAAGTGCTATGCAATGGATAACAGACTGGTCCCTGTGGTAGGTATTATGAGAGGTGTTGAAGTCAAACTAGCTACTTATCCATATGTGGCTTATAATATAGATATCACAGTGATTGACACTCCTTAGTTTGGGATGCTTATGTTAAGGCAATGGATGGCAGCTACTGGTGGAAACGTCCAGTTTGATTTATCTTATGCAACTATTCCAGTGAATGGTCAGGAAGTCAGGTTGTATAGGGAGCCCAAAATGAATCAGCTTGTTGACTCTGTGCCTCGTGATCAGATCAATTTTTTTTGTGATATTGATTTTGGAAGTTTCAAGATAGAATCAGCCCAGCTAGAGTTAGTCAGTACTGATCCAATTGAGAAGGATGCTGCACAAAATGGTGACATCACAAATGAGCATCAGGAGATCAGTCATACATTGCAGCCAATAGAAGATGAGACATGTGCTAGTCAATATGGTTCATATGATAGCCTACATGAGGAAGATGAGGATATTGACTTTCTTTCTTGCATATCAGATTATGACATAGAAAACAGTGAATATTTAGAGTGTGAAGATGAATTTGTGGATTTTAATCCGCAGCAAGATGATTCTTACAGTTCTTGTGATGATCAGGAAGAGGAAGCAATGGAAAAAGTAGATCCATTTGATAGTGAACAGGTAACACTTCCAGCTATATTTGAGAGCCATGAGGACACATTTGATGAAGAAGAGGTTTGTACATATGACGTTGATTTCCAAGCCTTTTCAGACCCATTATTGTATGATGATGAGTTAAATGAAGACCAGATGATTTTTTTCCATGATGTGTCCATAAATGAGTTTCAGGTATTTTCAAGTTCACCTTATGGTAAAGAGGAAATATTTTCAGACATGCAAAGTGATGGAATAGATGACTATGCTCGTAATGTTTCTGATTTTTTATTCTGTGGGCCTCTTTTTGATGATGACAAAGGTGAAGAATATAACTATTGTGATGAAAATGATGAGACTTGTTTACTCAGCAGTGAGAAAATTTTAGATTTGCTAACTCTTGAATATCAGAGATATACACATTAAGGTGACCCTGAAGTTTTGTATCCAGCTTACATTTTTTTTATAGTGAATTTTCTTTGTGTGATGATTCTGATGACTCTCAGTGCATTTCTTGAGTTGATGGTGAAACCTCTAAAATTGATCAAGAGTCTGTGTCCATTCAAGATGAGGTATGTGATTTTGAAATTTCTCACTTGTATGGAGAAGACCTTTATCTGCATACCAATGATGATAAAGGTTCAGATTTGATTGGTTCATATATGCATGATATTGAGGATACAAGTCGTAATCTAGTATTGTCTCCAAATAGTGATACCAAAGTGATGCAAAGGGTTTCAGACTTTTTTGTCTTAAACAGTGTTGATATGGCTGAAATTTTTGTTTCTCAAGAGAAGCACTCAGATGGTAAATTTTTAGTATAGCTGGGAGAGTGTTTTATTATACACAATAGTGAGAAAGATAATGAGGATTTTTGCATTGAATATGCATATACTCTCTATGTTGAAGATAACAAAAGTTTGCTCCATGATGATGAAAAATTTGAATTGCAGAATGATGAAGGGAGGTTGGGCCTAGCTGAGCAAGATGATTCTCTAAGAACCTTCAATAACAATAACATAGTAGGTTGCATGATTGTCCTAATGATGGATCTGATGAAATCAAGGAAAAGCCAGGTATTTGACAAGGGAAAAGTGTGGTTTGAGTTTCAGATTGTAACAGCTCAGAACAGGTGAAGTTAAAACACAGAGGATTAAGGGATGCTAGTGCATGGACAACTCTTGCTTATCCTCTTTAAAATTATTTTCCCCGCACAGTAGTTTAGGATTTTGTCCATCTCCATTTCACTTTCATTTTGAATTCGTCTCCATTTTTCATTCATTTCCATTTCCTTTCATTTCATCTCTGCTCTCTAGTTTATCATTTTGTTTCTGGTCTGCTCACCCAAAGATCTCAATCCTTGCAATGATCTTACTATCATTCATCCCCAGACGGAGCCACTGTTGGGATTGTAAAAATCTGATTTTTTTACATGTTTTTCATCCCCCTGAGTTTCCAAAATAATTATTATCATGAGCACAAGGGCCTTCCATCTTATCATTCTGGTCACTTTTTGACCATATTTCCCCATAGAATCCATTGAGTCACACATATTTTACATTCTGGTTCCTATCGGCATGTGAATGCCATTGTCTCCCTGACCCATTGTGTGTTTTCTGCTAACATGAGTCTGTGTTGCCTTTCGGCAACTCATTTGATGTCACAACAATCAAAATTTTCTTGCAGGCACCATTCAACAGGAGTTCTTCACAGTCTCGGCAACAGAGGTTGATTCACACTTCGGCAGGAGTCTAGTCATCGATATGATGCTTCGCTGAGTGCTTTGTGTCTTGGTGAATGGTTTGAATGAGGATACATCGGCAAGAGTTGCGGCATCGGTATAATGTCCTAGCGAACTCTTTTGGTCTCAGCAACAAACACATTGAACGTTCATTTTGGCCAGACTGGGGGTATTCGATATGAAGTCATAGCGACTTCCCTTTGTCTCACCAACCAACCACATAAAGGGGATGCATATCAGGGGGAGTCATAGCTATTGTTGTAAGGTCTTGGCGAGTGACCTTCGGGCTCACCAACCTTACACATGGAATTTCTTTGAATAAAATTTCAGTGAAGCTATGGTGGATTCATAGTAAGTCTTGGCAAAGTAATGTGTGTCTCACCGATGGAACATAAAGGTTTATTCAAGTGGCTTTCAGTGTAATTTTTGTTTTCTCTTGGTGATCAAAAGTCATTTCAGGGTGACTTTCAGTGAAGCAATGAGCATTCTATAAGAAGTCTCCCCACTATTATTAAGTCACAACAACACATAGATGAGAAAAGGACTTTTGGCCTGACATAATGTGTTCTACAGGACTTCTCCCTAATAACAATGGGTCACAGGAACTGTGAATGAAACAAAATGAGCGCGTAGGTGTGAGATATCCTTGCATCTCAGGGAATGGAAAGCACGTAATGAAATACTCTCGGGGAAACATAATGTGATCTACAGGATATCTCCCTGACTCGAATAAGTCATAGCGAAGGCGATATGAATAAAGCGGGGTGTCTAATGATTGAATTTCCTTCGACATAAGTATATGTTATGTCTCGCTGACTGTTCACTGGTGAACAACAAAAATACAAATCTTGTGTTCGGCAGATTGATGCTTGAGGACCGTTGTAGGCCGACATAATTGGAGCCCAACTTTTATGGAGGGTCGACATGATATTTCAATATGTTTTATTTTCTCATGCTGGTGTATAAATAGGAATTTGGTAATTGTAAAAGGATCATCAGCTATGAGTTATTTTAGATATTCGATACACAAGAAGTTGATAGAGTAGAATAAAATTCTCAGGTCAGAGACTATTGTTGCATGATTTCAGAATGGAGTTATTTATGAAAGTCAGTTGATGTTGCTTCATTTCTCTAGTGTCAATTATTTGTTGAATTTAATGAAAGTATTGCTAAGTTGTCTCCATGATTGAAGCTTTTTGGTTATTTAAATTGAAATAACAAATTTATGTTTAGTTTATCAATGCACATTTGTTGTATCTATGTGATTAATCAATTGGTTCTTTCATGAAAAGATTAAATCCTTTTAATTGATCACAGTAATCAGAAAGATTCATCTAGATTGTTAAAGTAGAGCTTAGTAGTTATAGTATTGCATATTTATACAAGTTGTAAACAGAATGTATGCCAGATAATTTGAGTTCTCTCTCGAGAGTGTTTCTCATCTTGATTTCATTTGACTCTGCATACCCAATAGGTCACTGGTCTTTGTAGTTTCATCATTAAGATTCATTTATTCTCTTTATATCTGTTAATTAAGCATTTAGAATTTAAATTAAGAAGACTGCTTTTTCTATTGCTATCAAGTTTGGTTTCATTTGTTCACTTCCATCTGCCATTGTGGACAAATCATTGTGTAAGAAAGATAATCATAAGTTAAGTCTACCCAATTCAGAGAGGCACACCCGCCCAGGTCTGGCAGCACCTGAAGAGTAGAAGGTTGAAATATTTTTGACCTTGTCTATTACCCTAAAGCATATCAAGAGATTGGCAGCCTCTTGAGGCATCTTGCCTATGTTTTTGAGAGGTAACATGGTGCATGCAAAACCTACTTGGTGTCCAAACTAAAACCCCTTCTTTAAAAGATTAGACCATTTATAGCTAGTTGTGAGGTAATTTGGTGAAGTATAAAGTGGTTTTCTCTGATTTGATTAACTCTTGGTGCATGCATGAAGAATATCCAAGATAAATTTTAATTTTTAGTATTTTTTATGATTTATTTTAGATTATATGTCCAAATTCTTCAAAATATTTCAAAAAATAGATGAATGGATGAAAATTAATTGACAATATTTCATTTCCAATGAAATTACTTAATGCTTAAAGGTAAATCTACCTAAGTAATAGAAAATTTGCTAATGTTCATTAAATATTATTTCAAATCTTGTGATATCATGATATTGGGTATGTGCAAGATCATCATGGAAAAAACAGACCCTTAAGTGGCAAGAAAATCAGAAAAATTAGAGTTAGGCAACTTGACATAAAAATTTGAATAATTTATCTATATTATTTAAAAAATATATAAGAATAGAATCTGTACAAAATTGAATTTAGTTTCTAAGCTACTAGCTTTATTTTAAAACAAAAAAAAATCTATTTGGTGAAAATTTGAAATTTCAATGTAGTAGTACTTAAATTTCAGGGAAAAAATAAAAAAGTAGGTGTATGTCTGTACACCCTAACCACAATAAAATGATAATATTTTTTAATAAGATTTTAGATATAAGTAGAGGACTCAATGTCTGGATGTGATGAATATTTTTTTATCATTTTTTTCAGGTAAATAATTAATTATGAATTTTTTATTACAACTTTTAAAATATATAAAAAATCGTATCTCTGACTACCTTAACTTGGTCAAAAATTCATGAAATTCTTTTTTTTTAATCCTATAACATGCGAAGCATAGAATGTGATGCATGTTTTGGATTCAAAAAATGTAACACCATTTGAAAGCTATAGATTTTTTTCAATTAGCATATCAATCAGGACTTTAGTCGTAATTCAAATAGAAAATGAATAATAATTATTTATTAAATTCAAAGTAAAGCATAATTTATATTGGTGGAAATATGAGAATCTCCTTTAAAAACCCTTTTCATTTCATCAATTTTGGGTAAAAAAAAAGTTGTTAGCCACATACCCATTATATCGCCACTTTTTGGCCCATCATCATCTTGCACATATCCTATTATTTTGTGACTCGACTAAGAATTTTTTTCTCAACATTTATGATTTCAATTAACAACAATACCCTTGAGAATAACAAAAATATCACATCATACCCTGAAGTGAACCTAGTATGGTCAAGACACATGACTACATGATACTTGGGGTTGAGTTGAGTCAACCTTTTTCCTATAACACAAACTACCATGAGGTTGTTGTATTTAAGTCTTTCAAAAAAAGATAGGCCCTTTTTTAGTTTTCCTATGAGGATTTGATCTACACTATTGTTGTGAGAGACATCATCATCAACAAGAACTGGTGCTAGGAGGGTGGTTCGCACAAAATTTATATTGGTTCTGAATTTAAGAGATATGTTGTAAGATGAAAGTCTAGTGCAAGCTAGAATTTTAAAATGGAAGTTGAAAAAACTTGGGAGAATTCTTAACCAAAAATTACATCCTTTGAGTTTATTCACTTTTGGTAGTCACCAAGTGTAGAATTCTTGATACAACTGATCGTGGTGAAATTGATTGTGATTTTTTTTTAACTAGGGTAAGTTTGTCCATGTGTAAGGTGATTCAATTAATGGAAGAAGTTTTAGCTGCTAGAAGAAAGAGACTATTAACAAGAAAAGAGTACAACCCTAGTGTAATTGAAAATGTTAAAAATTTAATTGATACATCAAAATGGTTTGATAACTGCATTTGTTATGAATAAAATCCTAATGTTTGGTTGGAAGATAGTTGAGAATGTTGAGATTCAAAAACATCATTTTTTCAAAAACATCATCAAAAATGAGGAAACGACATCAAGGAGTCATCATTCTCTTTACTCATGGAAAATGTAAGTGAAGAGAAGGAGTGGGGAAATCGAGCGAGAGATGCACTTTTTTTCCCTAAATTGAAAATTTACAAGCTAAAAAAGGAAATTTTCTTGATTTTATGCAAGTTACAGAGTATCAAACTTTTACTTTTTCTTTCTCTCATAACAATATATATTGTGATATTGCTTGGCCTAACAAAGTTCAAAGTGAAGATAGGACCGAAGACAAGAAAAATTTGACAGGAAAATAAAATCAAGAAATGGACATAGCCATTCATGAAATTGAGCGGAGTAAAGAGGAAAATCATGAACAAGGGTTGAACGAAGGTAGAGTGTTGCTCAATCAGAAGAAGTGTGTGTGAAAAACCTTTAATGAGGTCAATTTCATACATATGAGCTCCAATTCATTGGTAAGTACACCTTTGAATTTACTTTTGTTAAACACAAAAAATTTAAAATAATTCATTGCTACAATAGGACATTTGAAATTTGTTTGAATGAGTTCAAGGATAAACCTATTGTAATTCGTACTAAAACAACAATGGAAATAGTCATAGAAATTAAAAAAAATTGTTTTGTTAGGGTTATTCGTTTGTTAGAATAGAGTGTTTGTTAGTTAGGGTTAGTTTTCTTTTTGTACGGTTTGTTTTGTTTTGTTTTAGTTTCCTTTTCTTTTGTTTTCTTTCTTTCTTTCTATTTTTTTTGTTTGGGCCTTTGCATTAGCAAATTTTGCTTAACTTATCATAGACATGAGAGTTAATTCAAACAATTGTAACATTGTGTTGTGAAATGTAAAATCATAAAACCATACATCGTAAATACACTCTTTAAAATGTACAACAAAGATATATGTTTGTGTGTGTGTGTGTATGTGTGTGTGTGTGTGTGTGTGTGTGTGTGTGTGTGTGTGTGTGTGTCACGTATATACATGGAAGTATCAAAATTATTGTTGCAAAAATAAAAAGAAAAAAAGAGAAAAAAATAGGTAGATAAGCTATAGATAAGAGTATCCATTTAGTCAATGTTGGATGCTTCATCCATCAGGGCTAAATACCCTATGTAGGAAATTTATCGTGGCATTGCCACAATAATGGGTTACACTTTTTGGGACATCCTGATTTTGCTTGAAATCACATATTTTTAGAAAATACAATGATTTATGACTTTAAAGGTTCCATTTAAATTATTTTAATTAAAGATTGATTGATCAAACCCCCTTATATTAAACCCCCTTGGATAGAACCTTGTTAGATTTAAACCATACCTATAATCGAGTCTCCTCTACACCTATCAAAATGCTGATTAAAAAGCACTTTCGATTTACCTTTTGGGTAATCAAATGAATTCATTTAAAATTTATGTTTTGTAAGCCTGTAGCCCTTATTATAAGCTTCCTAAAAAGTATAATTTAAAATATGTTTAATTTGATTCTTATAATTATTTTTTATTTCTTGTGAATGTAGGATTTTCAATGAACATCAAGTTCTTTATTTCACACATACGAAAAATAAAAAAATAGAGAAAAAAAATTCTAAAAAATACATGTGCCCTAGGTATTGATGTCCTTATTCCAACAAAAAAAAGAATAAGTTAATTCAAATGAATAGAAAAAAAGTTATGCGGGCCAAAGTACACCTTTGTCCAAATTATAATTACGCTGACTTGGAAAATTAATAAATAAAAAAATATGTAACAAAAAATTATGGAAAAATATCCATCCCCTAGATATTGGTGTGAAAAATTTGTATTTTAAAAATTAGAATTGTATCCTATCTATAAAAAAAGTTATCTATGCCAAAGTAAACATCACTTTTTAAAAATGTCGATTAGTAGAAAAAATAAGTTATTAAAAATTGCATAAAATGATTCACAGTTTATTTTTTAATTTAAAAAATAATAATAATTAGAATCTACACAAAATATCTAACAAATAACTAATTTGATTCATCTTCAAAACCTTAATGGTTTAGCTGCTATAGGTGTAAGAAAGTGAATGTCTATTGAAAAATCCTGATTTTAATGTCAAGTTTGGCCAAAAATTGTAACCCATTATTGTGGGATCACCCACCCGCAATGAGCTTCAAAGTTAAGAATATAGATGTTAGAAAGGAAAGTTTAGAGTGGAACCACTTCCCTATGTTCTAGGAACCGATGAATATCATCCATGGAAGGAATCTTGATGGTCAGATGTGCAATATAAAGTATAATATCTAGATTCTGGAAATATTTAGGCCACACTATCAAATTTGCAGCCAAGCAAACATCTTCAACAGGAAGCCCAATATCCAAAAGTGATGCTACAAAATGAGAAGCCAAGTTAGAATAGAATCAATAGTAACAACTAGATTCCACATATTTTTCCCCAAGGACTAAGCATAAGTTTTGCATAGTAAAAATGGTAGTATGAATGAAGAAAACCTTTTCAAGCCTTTGAGTCATGGTACGACTCAAGAAAACATTTTGGCAATGAGAGTAGGTCAAAAAAATTGGATTACCCATTACCTAGAAGAAAGCAAGTGCTAGAAAACAACATAAAATTCAAGCACAAATGAAGGAAAAGAAAAAGTGTGAAGAATTCAAGAAAAGTGCAAAATTTATAGAAAACCATGAAGAAGTTTCGGTACATAGTTGCCTGGATCAAAGTCTCAAAAATCGTAAGTAAGGTGGACACCAGATGAGTTTCTCCAGAGCAGAATGTTAAATCAAATTATTTTTTTACACACAATTGGTGATAATTTGCTTCAAATTCTCCTAGTACAAAGATTGCAAATCAAGCAAGTTAAAGATTTCCACATTAATGGTTGTCATTTCATTGTGCTTTGATTAAGCCATATTAATCATGAAGGTGCCCAGGTGTGCAAAGTAGACAATAAAATTTAGCAAGTGAGGCAACACACATCATCACCTTGGAAATTTGAAAGAAATGATGTGTGTTTTGAGGCATGCGAATTTTATGTAGATTAATGTGATTGTGTTTAACTATTGTCATGACATTCTTCATCCATTAATGTGGTACATTATCGTCAAATTAGAATTGTTAGCCAAGTATTTAGTAGTTGGCATAAAATTTGATTGCAAAATAGGTGGTAACTAATGGTTCTAAATTTATATTTAAATTTGGTGATTAAATTGTTTGTTGCTAAATTTTAATTTATCCATATCCTCTAACATATAGCAAGTAGCAATTAGCTAGGATTTGGCATAAAAGTGGTAAAGTTTAGCCAGAAATACACACCAATGGGGAATTATTAAATGAGTTTTTGGGAAGTATTGAAATGATGAATGGATTTTCATTGAATGAAAAATTGAAAGGTAACCTTTGCTACCACTACAATTCCCAACATAATAGCGATCTTCATTGCCTGCAAGTTTAAATTGTTAGAATCCAAGATCTGAAATGCAAACCAGAAAAAAGCTTTCCACAAAAGAGAAAATCAAAAAAAGAAAAAAAAAGAGCTTTGCAAAAGATGTGCAAATAATTATTATTCAAGAATTACTAATTAGATGGGATGATTTTCTTTATAAAAGCAAAGTATGTATAACCCTAATCTTATCTTGAGCAACAAGATAGCTCAACAAGATAAGGATGAGAATAATAAACCTAGGAATTAAATATTACCTAAGTAAAGTTATTCAAGTGTAATTAAATATTAATTACACTAACAGCCCCCCATAAGTGCAACTTAGGGAGACTAACAAAGAATGAACCTAAAACTAAGATGAATGCAAGAGAGCATGAATGGGTCCCAGAAACAAGGCCTGATCAAGTACCCATGTACAAATGCAATAATGAGGTAGAGAAGGAAAACCTAGTGGGACAAAACCCCCCTACAATGAGATGATTGTTGCAAAGAAGCACTAGAAGAACACTATGGAGTAACATTGGAACCAAAATCTGAAAAGCAAGGAAAGATACTTTTGTCTACAAGAAACCAAAAATGGAATCATAATAATGCGACAGTAGACCCGATGCCACAGAACACTGGAAAACTCACAAACTGGAACAACCCTGAAATCTGTGAAGCAACAGTAGATGAAATGATGCCAGAATCTAGAAACCATGTATCTCGATGCCAATGCCAAACTAAGACTAAAACTATTCCATGGGAACAAGTACCATAAAGATTCTAGAAAATTAACCATAAAAACATGGCCCTCAAACTAATAAAGATCTGAACCAATGTAGATCAAGAAACATAAACTCTTAATCTAAAGTGTGAACCGATGTGAATTTGATATGTGTCAAGCTCAGAGCAAAAATGTGGCCAAAAGAAACTAAAAAACTAGATAGCCCATGCGATTTTCCATCAAAATAGGATGGAGACCAAAGTGAAAACTACACTCTAATCAGATTATTATGCAAGAAATCCCCTGGATACAACTTTATCTCAGTTCACTTATTACAATAACCCGGTGATGATTGTAAAAGGAGAGACTGCAAACATGCATAAATAAAAAATAAATAAAAAAGACCCCAGATCTGTGTAGAGGACTGAACCAACTTTCCAATGCCGCAAGAATGACGAAAAAAGGATCACCAAGTCAAAAGATATGCCCTTCAAAGTGAAAACAACAACATCTAAGTTCAAGGACCTACAAACTAAATCTAGAGAAAAATCTGGTAAAAAACCCTACACCACTGGATTGGTGTAAGAATCAGCTTTCCAATGGTATCTTATTTGTGAAAAATGGACATTGTATGCAAAAAATGCACCTGATTTAGTGAAAGTTGCTCCAAAATGGCCAATAAGGCCTATAGGGCCCCCAGGGGGCTAAAAGAAATTCGGCCCCTGGTCCTGTGCACGACCAGGGGCTCGAGGGAAAGTACTAGGGGTGGAGCCGCTAGTCCTCAATAAGACCTCGACCTGGGCTAGGCGACCAGATGGGGGCTCGACACATAGCGCCTGGTCCCCTCACATGATCGCGACCCTATAAAGTTGGCCCAAAGGGGCTGTAGGCTACTGACGGAGGTTGAGCAGCGCTGCTTGGTTGAGCGGCCAGTGGGTGGCCACCCAGAAGTGGCAAACTTTTCAATTGGAGGCACAGAAAATATTGCAATTTTTTTTATTTTTTTTATTTTTTTCAATTTTCTTTCGATATTCGAGCCTCGAAGAATGTGCCTGGGGTTGTACGACCCTTAGACAAATTTTTTTTGCCTCACCAATCGGCTATGTCCAAATCAAACAAATTTTATATGAAAATAGGGGTTTTTGGGTGCTGCAAATCCAACAGCGAGGTCCGTTTTGGACCAGAGTGCCCAGAAAATTAGGCGATGCCCAGATCTATCAGAAAAATCATCAAGCTTCAAACCTTCATAGATCTGGCAAACGCTGACCAAAATGAATAAAAAAAAAGCCATTTCTAACTTTTTTAAGCACTCTAAATCCAATTGAAAATCCCAAACTGATCTAAGATGCTCCATAAATAAAGGAATGAAACCCTTGAGGGACCTCAAATGAGCTCTGTAATGTATTCCTCCAAAAAAGTTGAGAAGGGGCTACAAATCGAGGCTCTGATACCATGTTTGAAACCAAGATCTGAAATGCAAACCAGAAAAAAGCCTTCCATAGAAGATAAAATCAAAAAAAGCAAGAGCTTTGCAAAATATGTGCAAATAATTATTATTTAGGAATTACTAATTACATGAGATGATTTTCTTTATAAAAGCAAAGTATGCATAACCCTAATCTTATCTTGAGCAACAAGATAGCTCAACAAGATAAGGATGAGAATAATAAACCTAGGAATTAAATATTACCTCAGTAAACTTATGCAAGTGTAATTAAATATTAATTACACTAACATAAATTAGCTATGAATGAAATATCAAAAAGGAAAAATGAGTTATCAATGAAATATCAAAAATATATATATATATATATATATATATATATATATATATATATATATATATATATATATATATATATATATATATATATATATATATTTTGATATTTCAATATATATATATATGTTCAAAAAAAGTAACTCTTTAGGCTATCCAAATATCTCTACTGGGGCTATGGACGCTTGACTAGCAACAAGGCTCTATCCTTAGTTCGTTTTGGAGGATTACCATATTATGCAGTTCAATGTCAATGAACTGATTTTTTTCAATAAGTTCCAGAAAATGGAATTAATCAAAGCACACATGAATATTTATGGAGGAATTTTACTACTTTTATGTCAGAATCTAGGTAAAGATAAAGAGTTATTGTTTTAAAATTTGCATAAAATATAATTTACAATTGGTGATTTAATTTCAAGTTTTGGTTTAAACTTGGTTTTATTGGTTGCAAGTTGTTGTGTGGTCTCACAACACACCCTAAGAATGTAAGACTTGACGACACCAAGTGAAAACTAATAGTTATGGTAGGTACTGGCTAGTTGGAAATATCATTGGAAGTGAAGGAGAAAAGAGAAATATTTAAATAAAAGAGTACTTCGTAAAGTAAATTGTTTTGGGTACTAGATACTCGGAACCAAGAAAGTTAGAAATGCAAAAGGTAATATACATGTTGAATAGAGTGTTCTGGTCTGATAGTCAAGGTCCGGTAAATATGGAAGTTTCAATGAAACTAAAGTCTAGGGATATGATGGGTAAAGATGAATATCGGATTCTAGGTACAAGGTAATGATGCTAAGCAAAGTTTTAAAATTTTAAGGTTATCCAAGAAGTCTGATATTTTGGTAACCTAGTGTATAAAAGATAACTACTTGAGAATTTTTCTTTTCAGAAAACATGTTATTTATGATGGATTTATATGATAACAAAATTTGATAATGTTTTTATTTACATGAGATTTTTATATATAATTTTTTAAAGGGATTTAATGAGTGGAATTTGTGATTGTAGGAGAAGCAGATTGTGATGCATAGTTCAGGTATGGATGGTTAAGAAAATTTGAATCATGCATAGAATTATATCCAAGTCAGGTTGTATATTCTAGGATGCTATATGCAGAGGGTTCTGAATCCACCAGAATGTTGGAGATCCCAGTATTACACATGCAATGGAGACAAACACCAACCTTTGGGGAAGCCCATTCCTAAGAGTAAAAAGCCTAAGGTAGAATAAAAGCATAGGAATAGGGTGATAAAGTAATCATTCTGAATATATGGGAAAGTTCCTACACACTATCCTGATTCAAGTTATTCTCCTAGTGAAAATAAGAAGATTAAAAACCCGAAGGAATTCAACATGTATATGGAGGTTGACCTCCATTTTCTTCATTTGTAATTCTCTTACATGTCGCCACATTCCATGTTCCTTGATGCGATTCATCCCTTGGATTTCCTCTCATGTATTTTTATTATCCTACCTGCATCTTAATTCTATAAAAGGCCAGGGGATACCTTTTTTTAAGTTAAGTTCAAAATTTGTGGATGTCAGAAGAGCTAAAAATTCTTTAATTTTTGTTCTTTTTTCCTATTTTTTGAATCATTCAAGACTAAAAACATGTATTCACATAGAATTTAATCAATATCAAAGCTAATTTGATAGCTACCTATCTCAGTATTTTTGTAGCTAGTTTAGTTAGTTCAACTGAACAAGACTATGTGTTGTGTCATTTAAGGGTGCATACAGGACCTACTCAGTAGTCCAAACTAAAACCCCTTCTTTAAAAGCTTATACCATCTTATATGTATCTATGAAGAAATTTGGTGAAGTATAAAGTAGTTTGATTTGATTTGATTAACTCTTGGGTCATGCATGGAGAATAATTGGGAGAAATTTTAATTTTTAGTAATTTTATGCTTTATTTTAAATTAGATGTTTAAATTCTTGAAAATATTTCAAAAAATAGATGAATGGATGGAAACTTGTTGAAAATATTTCATTTTCTATGAAATTTTTCAATGCTTAAAGCTAAATCTAGTTAACTAATAGAAAATTCATTCATGTTCATAAAATATTATTGCAAATCTTGGGATTTCATGATATTATTTTGTGATTGGATTAAGAATCTGGTCCTGAATATTTATGATTCCAATTACCAAAGACCCCTTGAGATTAAAAAATATATCACATCATACCCTAACACGAACTTAGTATGGTCAAGACCTGACTACCAGAGACTTGGGATTGAGCTAAGTTAACATTTTTCCTATAACATGGACTACCCTGAGGTTGCCCTGGTTAATTCTTTCAAGAAAAGAGAGGTCCTTTAATGATTTTCCTATGAGGATTTTATCTACATTGTTGTTGTGAGTGACATCATTATCAACAACTAGCAAACTATAGGCACAAGTTATGGGACCTCATAGAAGGTTTATATGCATTCAATATTTAGCTCATTTCTTGCAACAAGAATCAGACTACTGATGCCTTGGCCCACGAGACTAGTACCCTTCTGCCCTTATCATTGAGTGGTGTAAAGTAATTCACCATAGAGCTCACTTCTACATCTTTAGTTCTTGATAATGTCACTCACTTCTAATTGTTTAATGATGATATGAATATCCTCGACTTCATCGCCAACTCAGATGTATTTGCTTCCCCAATCATTGATGAAGTGCAACCATGATAGGCTGAACTTGATATGGTCTAGCTAGAGAGGATATTTTATTTGGATCACATAAATTACCAAGATCAACAAAATAAAAAGGACTCAATAGATAATTAGTGTGAATCTCATAACATGGGTACTATAGATTATGTAAAAAATGCTTTTATTGGTAAAGTGTGCACCCCAAAGGAAAAGGAAAGAAAGGGAATTATTGAGGCTTTGCACACTTTCCATGATGTGATTTCTTGGGGATATGAAGACCTCAAAACATATGATACATCAATCATCACTCATACTATTCTCCTCAAACCAAATGTGAGGCCCTTTTGGTAGTGTCAGTGCTCGATTAACATGCTGCTAGAGCCTATTATCTTCAAGGAAGTACAAAAGCTGCTATCAACTAGAATTATCTTTCCTATTAGGCACTCCACATGGGTGGTGAATCTGGTTCTACTCAAGAAGAAGAATGGGGAAATCAAACTATGTTTGTATTTCAGGAATCTAAACCGAGCTTCTTAAACCATAATTTTTTTGGGGATAGGAACTCTCTTGCACTTCTAGGGTTTTTCACCTAAAAGGAGAAAGGTATCCGAAAAATATAGGTTGGTTCATGATCTGATTTAAGGATCTATGACATTATCTTCAAATGCTTACATTAACAATTACAAACCAAAGTGCTTAATTATAACTAAACACACAAACAAAATTTAAATAATGAAATTAGAAAGCAATTAAAGAAAGAACATAATGATAGATAAAGAGAGCACAAACAAAGATTGGTAATGAAGTTCACTGTTTAGAATGACTACATCTCCAGGCCCCTCTCCAATTGAGTGGACTGATCCAATTACTCCTCTAGAAATTCAGTTACATTCGTTGGCAGAACCTCCCCTTGGTTTACAAAGAAACTTACAAATGCACTTCTAAAGTGTGTGGAAACAAGCTTCTCCAAAAGCACAGAAATACAAAAATTTCTCCAAGGAAAACAATCTCTCACACTTGCAAAATTCTTCCAAAATCACTTCACTTCTCTCACCTTTCTCACCTCCTTTTATAGCTCAAAATTACCAAAATTGGTGTAAAACCAATTAACTACCCAATCTACATTACATAGTGCAAATTTTCAAAAATATCCCCCTTTTCACATCTCCCGGAAGGATAATATATCCAATATTATTTTTATTTAGCCCTTTATATTTATCGGGGGCTTTACAAATGAGATTCTCCTTTTATTTAGGAGATTTTATTTCTCCATAGGGTATTTTTGATGTTATTTTATCCCTATGTATAGGGATATATTTTAAACCATGCATGTTTGTTTAAAAAAAATATATATCAAATCCACCTTAAAGAGGATCTTTTAGGTATTTTATAGGGGGGTGGTGGTCCCACCACACTCCCCTCCTTTTATCCTTTCCCCTAAAAGAGGGGGATACATTCCCCTTCAAAAGTGGGTTGCCCCTCATACCATGGGTGGCACCCCACTTAATGTGGGCAGCCCCATGGATGGGTGGGGCCCATCTTAGATATTTTTATTAAATATAAATTTTATTATATTTTTTTAATATATTTTTTTAATTTTATTTTTCAATTACTTTTGCCAAAATAATTTTTTTCACATGGAGGGATGAGGTATTGCCATATGTCAAGGGCTGATTTGTCGTTTTGCTGACTGGGCGTTGATGTCATTGGGTTGACCCAATCTTTGACCTTCCATAACTTTTCCATACAGACTTCATTTTCTGTCAAATGAACTTTTCCAGAATCGTGATGATGAGCACTTCACAATGGTGCTGACTTTGACTAGTTTTGACGACTTTAACTTTTTTTTCCTTTTTTTTGGCCTAGTTCTAAGAGTTGACCAAAAGTTTGACCATATATATCTTCATCTTTGGGACTCCAATTTACTCCATTCAAGTTGCATTGGAGTCAAGATCCCGAGCACTTTCTAATGATACCAAAATTGGAGAAAATGGAGAATTTCAAAATTTGACGAAAAATCCTCTAGATCAGTTCACTCGAGACTAATGCTAGTATGATTGAAATATGTTTAAATGGAATGCACTAAATGAAAAGAATTGATAAAAGAGATGGATTATTAATGCAAAACTAAGGAAATGTAAGATGTTTGAAAACACACCGTGATATGAAAATGAACTAAAAATGAAAGTAAAGTATAATAGAAATGAATGAGAATGTAGAGGTGCACCTGGAAACTAGAATGTGATACAAAGAGGCTCTAAAATCCTACAAAATTTACTGTTGAATCAAACTGGGACACTTATGCCAAGCTGGGTGACTTAATCCTATTTTGGGGAAATTCTGCTAGAACAGGTTTCAACCAAAAGGGTATCCAAAACTACAGAAAACACTTTTTAGGCTTAGTAATGGGACTAGTCTGCCATTGATGGTGACTTAGTCCACCTTCATCTTTCAGAAAATTCAAACATGCAATTTGTAGCTCTTAGTCTCCACTTTTGTTCCTGATAGGTTTCTGAGTCTAAATCTGTAGAATCTAATTTGTAGGTGATCTCCAAGCTTATTTTAGGGATTTTTTGACTTTAAAGATCTTGATGAATTGCTAAAACTTTTTAACACCTTGTTCTTTCACAAATTTACCTACAAGACTTGCAAAACACACATGCAAAGAGGGGAAAAAGTGTTAAGGGTTAGTGAATAGAGGTTTTCCTTAGTCAAACCCTAGTTTGGTAATTAAACCCTTGAAAATGAAATGAAATGAAAAGAGAATGATGAATGAACAACAAGCAATGCTACAACTCACCAAACCCTTGAATTAGAAATCTGAAGATATGCAAGTAGATGCTCAAATGGATGCATACAAAAGTGAATGCTTGATGATTGCTTGAATGATTAAGTGAATCAACTAATGAGTGAATGGATCGGGGGTGAAAATGAGAGGAAAACGCAATATTTATACATGATTATACAAAATTTTCCAAAAATACCACATCTCAAGGCAACCTCTAGGTTTAAAAAATAATAGCCCACTAGAATTTTGGCATAATTTTTTATTTTGTGCCAAGTGGGACTAAGTC
>VDFB02019401.1:0-28425 GCA_007258455.2 Sequoia sempervirens
AACATGAAATGAAAATGCATACTCAACCACTTATTCAACGGGAGTGTAATTCAAAGTGCAAAAAGTAAATGTCTAGGCGGCTAGCCGACCCCTTCCACTTTTCAACGGGCAATACAAGAAAGTAAAAAGATGAAAGTAATAGATGGCGACGCCTGTCTCTTCCACTAAGAGTGGGAATTACAAAATGCAAATTGCAGAAATATAAAGAGCCGATCAGTACTACTGATTCACCCTTACAATATGAGATATAGTCTGCAAATACAATGAGATATAGATATTTCATGATCACCAAAATGTTAGAGCATTATCTCCTAACAAGTACTTGATATCCAGCATATGAAATGTGGCCAAAATGACTGAAATAACAGGTCTGATATTAAATTGTAGCAAACTGAAAACTCAAACCAGCAAGTACAGATTTCACCTTTATGCTCGTAACTTTGCCAATACTTCTCCGAATGATGTCAAACTGAATGCAAATGACTCTTAGGAGCTGGGAGACCAAGTACCTGTAAGTAGTATATCTTTACCTTTGTTGTAGTCGGTTGTAGTCGGCCGTAGTCGGCCTTGGTCGTAGTCGGCCATTTGCTAATAAAACTATAGTTAGTGGGAATAATACATGTCATGTACTTTCGGGTAATCAAGTCCATATTAGTGATAACTGTTGTTATGAAACGTCATGCCGGTTGGTTACTTAACTACCGCCAACGTTATATGTACTCAATTTGCTGTAGTCGGGAGAAGGTTATGTGTAGATGGTCATAGTTGATAGCACTGTTGATACTCTGTGATTGTACATGGTGATATTTTTGATAATGAATAAAGCCTCTGATGTTCAAACATGATATATTTCTATTCTATTGTTCTGTTCCATATTTTGCACATGACTTAGTTTGCTCAGTAGTACATAGTACTTGAATTACATTCCATAGGGCAAACATTTGGCGCCGTTGCCTGAGCGGACTAGGGAACCACTCGTCGTGGCAGCGTAATGGGTCAACCGGCAGAAAAGCCTATAAATGCTAATGAGGAACGGGAAGACCTATTGACTGAAGATCTTGTTAATTTGTGGAAGATATATTTACGAGATCATGTACGTAGGGAATCCCACATACAAGAGATCCCTGAGGAAGTTATCTGGGATAGGTTGGAAGTGAACGACGAGGTGAATCACCTCCTGAATCGTATGCCCAGATTGCTGGCCCGTCATTTCATTATTCTACAAGACCTCCGAGAAGAAGAGGATCGGAAACCCCGAAGGCAGCAAATACTGCAACGCTACGAAGAGCGAACCAAACGAGAAGAAGAGGAACGAGACACTAGCCGAAGACATACATCCGGTAGTCAGCAATGATCACCTAAACAAATTTTAAATGCCCATACGGCCAAACAAAGACAAGAATCGAGTACCTGACGGGCACGAGACTCAGGAAGAAAAGGTTCAGCGATCACCAAAGTAAGAACAAGAAAACCGGCAAAGAAGACTGAAGCAAGCCGGTAAGGAATTGGATGAGGATTTAATTGAAATAAATCAGAGCATTAAAAGAACATATGAAAATCTGACAAGAATAGACACATCCATTGGACGAGCGCACCAAAGTTTGAAAGAAGGAAGGGACGGAGAACCCTTCGGCACTCTGTACGTAGGAAGATATGATCCTTATGAGAACGAAGATGAACAGCATCGACGCCAGAGCGACCTCCTCGGACGAATACTAACGGCCGATTTGCGTTATCCGTTCACCCCGCGTGGTGAGAGTACCAAAGGGAACCTCAGGAGCCTCAAGGTGTCGCGGACGTTGAGGAACGACGTGGGAGTGACTCATACGTGGCCGAGAGTGCAAGTGATGCACCAGAACGTAGCAGGGAAACCAGTCTAATTGGGTCCAACACACAAGGAGAACAACGGGGAAAGATGGCTACTCCGGACTGGAAAAAGCTGCCGAAGTTCATGGGGAATGGGTCAGAAGATCCAGTACGACATTGCAAGACATGTGAAACTATCTGGATAGCCAGCAGACAGGATGATCCAGACCAGTGGCTGAAAGCATTTCCAGCGACACTCAGAGATAATGCCATTGATTGGTACTCTAAATTAGATCAAGCACACAAAGCTACATGGAGATTATTGAAGAAAGCATTTCAAGAGGAGTTCAAACTCCCGCGGGATGATAGCGAGATTGTTGCGGAGATATACAATACAAGCAAGGGAAAGCACGAAAGTGTGCAGACCACAACCAAAGACCTTTATCGTCGGGGAAATTGGAGGCAATGTACCGGCCTACTGGTTGAAAAAAAGATGGTCTCATCGAGGGCTTACTGGCTAATAAGAAAGAAAAATGAAAGTCGCACTTCCTTCACGTATGCCTAAGCATACAATCGGGCAATGGACATAGAAAGTGAAATAAAACATCCTCCCGAGGGAAAAAGAAGACAGATGACGAGGAGAGTACGGACGACAGCGACGGTGAATCCAAGACTGTACAAGCACTCAGGAAGGATATGATGCGAATGATGAAAGAATTGAAGGTCGACAAGGAGAGTACGAGAGAAGCCAGAGAACTGTGGTGTACGAATTGCAATGGGGAAGGTCACACGAAGGCGAACTGTCCCAAGAACTTATTCTGCAATATCTGCCAAGTGATGGGACATTCCGTCAAGGAATGCCCATACAACTTAAAAGCCAAAAGTGCACAAGTACTCTTCGCGCAGGGAGAACCGTCGACAATCACCAACACACAATTCACCAAAGCCCTGCGACAATAGTAATGCATCCTCGGAGGTTTCAGCAACAAAAGTCCAAGAAAACATGATACGTTATCGGCTGCAAAGGGAAGGCCCCAGCGGCGCAAACGAATGGGGCCACTTTGCCAGGGACTGCCAGAACGGTCAAGGTTCGAGAGGGAGATTGTGTAAGTGGTGTGGACCAGGCGATCATGAAGATAACGAATGCCCTAAGCAAAAGGGTATCCACATGCTGGAAGTAGAAGAACAAGAGGTACTGGCGATCACCAGAGCACAAGTAAAAAAGGCCACTTACCCAGATCCATGTACGAAGAAACAAAGGATGAAGGAAGCAAAAACCGAAGTGGAACTGGCAATGGCGAAGGAAAACAAAGTACCTTTGGAGAAGCTAGGAACCTCTTGGCGGTCGGAGGCAGAAACCAACATCATACAGCAGGTACTGCAGACCACCATACCAATCAAAGTAACTGACCTTCTCCAAACTATGCCACAGTTGGGACTGGCAATCACAAACGTCATCGGGGATGGCAAGCAACCGCAATTGGAGGAACGAAGGCAAGAAATGATACCAGAACCTCCACCATACGGTGAACAAACAATCGACCCAGTATTGCTCACGGCAAACATCGGGAAGATGCCAGCAGTCGTGCATATGGAGATCAGAGGAAATATCTTGACAAATACTATCATCGATGGAGGATCAGGAGTCAATGTACTACCCGAAGACACATGGAAGAGTCTTGGGAAGCCTACACTCTGGCCGCCAACATTCCAACTGGTTGGCGCTGATCAACATGGTATCAAGCCATTGGGAACGTTGATGGCGCAGAAGGTGACAATCGGGACACAACAGTTTTTGCTAAATTTTTTCGTCATCCCATTACAGAGGAAAGCGTAAGATGCACTCATTTGGGAGACTATGGATGATAGCCGCCAAGGCAAATCTGCTAATTGAAGAGGAGCACTGCATCGAAAGAACAACGCGTAGCCATCTATTTGAAGAACCGGGACTGGCTTCCTCCACCCGAATCGAATGGAGGTGAGCTGGATGTGATCTAAGGAAGGAAAGCTATGAATCAAACACCTAAGGTATACTTGGAACTTGAGATGAATTGGAGGACGACAAGCTCGCTGGAATGGCTTGGCGATGAAATTATGAAATGTCTCCGAGTAACATGCTACAAATCGAGGGAAATCATGAGAAATGGAAGACCCACCAAACACCACCAAGAATGGAGAGTACAAAGAAAGAGTATCAAAATTAGACAATATGCCAGTCCACAAATCCAAACAGGTACGAGATGAAAAATTTGTGTTGGAATCAAAAAATGAAAAAATAGCGAAGGAGAAAATAATGGAGTTAAAAAATGAAAAAAATGAAAAAATAAAAGAACAGTTGGAAGAGAGAGAAAAGGGAAAAAATACAATGAAGAAACTAAAAAATTGAGAAAACAAAAAAAGTGGAACGGAACAAGAAAATAAAAAATTGAGCTGCAAGAAGAAAAAAATGAGGAGATAGAAAATAAACAAAATTTGAAAAAATTAAAAATAGAAAAGAAACAAGCTAAAAGAAATATGAAGGAGAACTTAGAAGAAATTAAGGAGAGGAAATTAAACGAAATTGAGGAGAGAGAAAAAATAAGAGAGAAGAAAAATAAAAGAATTGGGAAAAAATTAAAAAGTGACTTGGGAGAGTTCATGAGGAAGAAAAAAATGAAAAGATTGAAAGGGGCCAAGAGACGAAATATTAAAATAAAGAGAATTACAATAAAAATCATGGCCATTGGTAAAATTGGGCGGCTAAGAGAAAAAGTGATCAAGTTAAATAAAGTTTGGAGAAACACAAAGCCAATTTTCAGCGTACGGCCTTTTAGCTACAAAGACAAAGAAGGAAGAAACAAGGGTCTGTATGACATCAATATTAGAAGGAGGGACATACGGCAGCATGGAAGGTTAAGCACAAAGAAAGAACACAGGAGAAAAGCCAAGGTCGTACGACATCCTCAAGATTTCCAAGTCGTACGGCATCCTCAAGTTCTTCAAATTGTACGGCGTCCTCAGGTTTTTCAAGTCGTACGGCATCCTCAAGTTCTTCAAATCGTACGGAGTTTACAAGTTGCCCAGGCAGTACGCCGTACTCCGAGCATCGTATGGAGTCTACAAGTTATTCCGGTCATACGGCACCTACAAGAGAAAATCAACACTTCCACCGTATGGCATCAGTTGGCAATTTCCAGTCACAAAGTACGGCCTCAAGCATTGATGAGCGTACGACATTCAAAATTTATCCAAATCATATGGCATTCAGCATCTATTCAATTCGTACGACATTCAGCATCTCTTCAATTCGTACGGCCTTCACAGTCAGAGTTTCTCCAGGTCGTACGGCATCCACTGCCAAGGTTCAACATACGGCATGTTTTGAGTTTTCAAATCACGCTAGGCATAACATCAGGTTGTAGCGTACAACTCAGCAAAAGTAAAAACTCTGTACGCCCAAATCAGGAGGAGACCGTACGCATCAGACCAAGAAGCACTATACCAAGCCAGAAAGAATGCCATAAGGAGGCCGTACGTATCAAGGAGGAAGCCGTACTTACCAAGCAAATAAAGACTGTACCAAGCATCGACCTGGAGAAAGTAAAGTCTAAGAAAAACAATGCAAAATTTGTATTTATCGGCTTCGTCAGCACTATTCGGAACCTCTGGAAAAGTCATGAAAATGAGGTACGCGATGCAGTTTTGGGTTGTTTTAGAAGTGTTAAATTGGTCTTGGTGGCGGGGGCACTTCCCCCAGAGCCCCGCAAGGGGCGCTACCCCTTCACCCCGCTGGGGGCGTTGCCCCCAGATCCCCATCAAATTTATTGGAATTGCCAATTTGCAATACAACCAACCATCATAGTATAGTTACAAGAGCAGTTGGCAGCCAAGCAAACGAGAGTGGCAACTCTCGAGGAGAAGTTGGCAGAGAGGGATAGAGTATTGGGTGAGTGTGACAGTCAGTTGATAGAGAAGGATGCCCAAGTGGCCGATGCACAACGATTTTCAACACAGAGGGAAAATCAATTACAGGAAAAGGAGGAGGAGTTGGCATTTTTTGTTTTCTACCATTTGAAGATCTAATTTCATTTTTAGGGGGGATGATGTAAGTAGGATATCTTTACTTTTGTTGTAGTCAACCGTAGTCGGCCTTGGTCGTAGTCGACCTTGGTTGTAGTCGGCCATTTGCTAATAAAACTATAGTTAGTGGGAATAATACATGTCATGTACTTTCAGGTAATCAAGTCCCGATTAGTGATAACTGTTGTTATGAAACATCATGTCGGTTGGTTACTTAACTACCACTGAACGTTATATGTACTCAGTTTGCTGTAGTCGGGAGAAGGTTATGTGCGGATGGTCATAGTTGATAGCACTGTTGATACTCTGCGATTGTACATGGTGATATTTCTAATAATGAATAAAGCCTCTGATGTTCAAACATGATATATTTCTATTCTATTGTTCTATTCCATATTCTGCACATGACTTAGTTTGCTCAGTAGTACGTAGTACTTGAATTACATTCCATAGGGCAAATAGTACCAAGTGACAAACCTCTCCAAACAACTCAGATTAATTTAGCACGTGTAAGGAACCGGACCATTTTTTTTTTGTTTTTTCAATTGTGAATACAATGCAACACACACCCGTTAAGGTTAGCTTCAAAACCAAAACGATGCGGAAGTAACTCTAGCCAAGAATGTGCCCAAGGCGGGAGAGCATGTGGTCAGAGGATCTGATGCAATGCTAAACTGGAAAGGAACTCTAACCAAGAATGCGTTTAGGAGAGACAAGCAAATGGTCAGAGGATCTTATGCATGATGAACTAAAGGTAACTCTAACCAAAAATGCGCCAAGGAGTGACGAGCATTTGGTCAAAGGGTCCTTAAGACTACTAATTGAAAGTAAATAGGCGGAAAGCCAGCCTCTTCCACTTATTCAACGAGAAATACAATTAATAAGAAAAGAAGTGAGAATGCTGACAGTACTACTATTCAGCTTACAATGCGATAAAGTGTCAGCCAAGAACACAAGATTAGAAGCTTATTAATGCTGCAATAATGTTGAACCATAGTTTGCAGACTCGGCTAGACTTGGCGGACTCGCCGCGGATTCGGGAGTCCATTGGCTGGGTCCTGAACACCGCCACTACTCTGAGTCGAGTTCAGAGAGTCCCGGGACCGACTCGAGTCCAACCTCAGGACTCGGAGAGTCTTGAGGTCAGACTCAGGAGTCCCAACCCAGGACTCTCCTATGTGGCTGGGAGTCAAAAGGGGTTAAAAAGAGTCCTGAGGTTGGACTCGGGAGTCCCAACCTAGGACTCTCCTGTGTGGCTGGGAGTCAAAAGGGGTTAAAAACCCATGTTTTTTTTTAACTTTTTCTTTCATTTTAACACTCAAGTTTGTGAAATACAGGTCTGCAAATTGAAGTGGGGTTGAAAGAAGCCAGGATTATATGTAAACACTTATAATCTTATAATGTTGTTATGCGTTGAAGCTATCAATATTTGATGACTATGAATGATTAAATTTCAATTATTGAGTGTTTGATGATCATATGACTTGTGTAATCTTTTGAATTATGACGTTTGATAATCAAATTAGGCTCTTAAGTTCTCTAAAATGCATTAATTTCTTCTTGTTTTTTGTAAAACTATGGTTTTTTTTTTGCTGAGTCCGTGCCGAGTTTTTTCCTAAGTCCGTGCCGAGTCCCGAGTCCGAGTCATATTTTTGGGTTGTCGAGTCCACGCTGAGTCCAAGTTTTCCAACTATGTTGAACAACTATCCAATGCTCACAAGACCCATTAGAATCAAATTCTCACTCAACTAATGAATTCCCACAATCTGATATGATAGACCAACAACTAAATTGTAATAACCAACAACCACAAAATTCACTAGAATGCTCATAAAATACTCAAACCAACCCCAAATGACTTGACACTAAGTGAAAATGACCCTAGAAATGATGGTGCCCACATCCCAATGATGAAAATCCTATATGCAACCCTTAATAATTTTTGGCATAAACTCCAATGTTGCTCCAAATGGTACGACCCTCAAGGAAGGGTGATTTTGCTAGGAAAAATCTGATTCTTCATTAAAAATTATGAAAATTGGTACAAAGGGTCATCCCTAGCAAGGAATTAGATAGATTCAATACCCAAAACAATATCATTTTTATTTCATGAGATATGAGTGAAAACTACAATTAGCTATGACAAAACCAACAACCCAAAAAATGATTGAAATGCAAGAACACAACTACAATATGCAAGAATCTCAACTACAAGTGCTAGAAATCCAACTACAACCTATCTCTCAACTAGTTTCTATCTTTCAAGCAAGAAGATGATCCAAGTGCTAGGAGGTATGCTTTCCTCAAAGCTTTGCCTAAAATCAATCCAACAACATAAAAATATGGTAGACAAGAGATGAAGAAATGATGAGAAGAGGTCTCCTTATGTAGACTTGCAAAGCATCTTCCAGAAGCATCTAGAAGGGCACCCAAACTAGTCAAAGCATTTTTCAAATCTGAGTTGACTCTTATCCCTCCAAAGTGGCGTCCAAAATCAAGAAGGCAACATTTAACTTTATTTTAAAACAATCTCCTCTTCAAAGTTGGCATCCCACTTCAAGCATGATTTTTGACCTTTGGAAATATTAAATTACCTCTAGATGAGGCGTCCACCCTTGAAGTCCCCCTTTCAGAAAAAAATTAAGTCATCAAGCTAGGCTAAGGGGTTATAACATTAAAATTTAACATTATTTTAATTAAATTAACTTATCTCTCCAGAAAATGCATCAAGAGGCCAAAAATCACAATACCAACTGAACTAGCTGAAGAAGAGAGTCAACTGCACAAAAGTCAACATGACCACTGCTAGAAATGGAATTTACTAAAAATAACAAATTCCCGAAGTTGCTTGGATCACCATGCATTCTATACCACTATGAAGCTCTTTGAAAACCCAGAAAAAATCTATAATACAATCACCAAACTTCAAGCAAAAACCTCCTCAAAACATGAAACCCTAATTTTCACCCTTTGAGTAGCCTACAGGTTTCCAGAATAGGCCAATAGTCAATTGAATTGATCACAATTGAGAAGGGGGACATTACAAAGACGCATCCCAAGGCAATGCAATTAACAATTAGTATAAAACTCCTTGAGAAGGGGGGCTTAATTTGTCTAGAAAATCAAAGTGACTTCACCAAAATTGTGAAAGTTTGAGCAAAGGGCTCTAGGGAAACTTCATACATCCCGAAGCCAATACCTAGAAACTCGCAAAAATCGTGCAAGGAGCTACGATCGCAAATGTGCTTCAGCCAAGCACCACACCAGCATCAACTGATAAAAACTCTTCCAGAATCAGAAAAAATCAATCTCTATGAAGCTCTATCTACAACCTCTGAATGAAGAAGCAATCTCAAACCAGCTAGGTACTATCTCTCAAGTACGAAACTGATATAAGCTAGGAGGTATGCATTCCTCGAAGCAAGAGTTCTAAAATAATTTCAACAACATTTCGTTATCATAAGCAATAGATACCAAATGAGAGAGCAAGGCCTCTTATTTATAACTTTCTCCAACCATGAATTCAAATTTCTATTCCCTCCAATTAGGGTGCCCAAATAAAGATTCACATTACACTTCAAACTTGCATTTGAATTCCATTTTTGACCCCTTGACCAAGGCGTCCAAATAGACTTAGGCATATAATTTTTAATAAAATGCAAATACCACAAGTATAGGCATCCAAAAGATTTAAGTGAAATACTTTATAAAAACTCAATTATTTTCCAAGCTAGGCGTCCACTTAACCTTAGCCAATGTTCACTTAAAACATTATTTTCACCAACTATAAAATCACTTAAGTCACCAAACCTGCCAAAACAGGCTCCAAGATTGTTGGAGACCAAATTTCCAAAACTACCTTGCCAGGAATAGACACTACACTGAGCCACTGAGCTGTTGCTAAAAATAGCACTACCAAAGGCATAAATAGAACTTACTATAAATAGCATACTGATAAAAATAATAAGTGACTCCAAACTCATTTTGAGCATAAACCAGACAATTGTTGCAACTTACTAAAACATAGTAAGTCCGAAAAAGGTTGTCAAATGCAAATGCATGTTATACCACTGCAAAGCTCTATGAAAACCTAGAAGGAATCTAGAAACCAATCCTACATGCAAACTCCCGATTGAAATGCTTGTCACTTTCATTAAATGCATCACATCTCTCCAAGCTTAAAACCTTAAAGATCCGTGAAAACACCGCCAAACTCCCATGTAAACCCCTCGACCAATAAAAGCCTCCCTAGAAAATAGGAAACCCTAATTCTACCTCTGACTAGCCTACGGGTGTCCAGGAATAGGCTAACAATCACTGGAGAGTGTAGTGTTAAAAATGGGGACATTACATCATCTTAATCCCTCAAAATGAAATTATTAAATTGTGTAGTACCATAAAAACATTAGGGATAGCAGAAAATTTTGATGGTCAATCTAATGGAATGTTTAGTGTCCAAGGTTCCAGGGAATTGTCTTAAATTAGTAAATCAGATGAATGAGCAAAAACATGATCTAGAGTTTTTCATCAAAGTGACCTCTACCAAATCCTTTTCCAAATGTTGATCATTGAATTTGCACCCGCACAAGGCAATAAATAACTTGAATCTAGTATATGGCTTGCCAAAATGAAATGTTGTAATTTATCACAATTTGAAGCATTTTCCCTCTAGTATCACAAACTTACTTATTAAGCATAAGCCCATACCTTAGATGTTCTAAAAATGTATTGTTTAGAAGCACTAGCCTATGACCTCTTGGATTGTGTCATTAATTATATTGATGTTAAAGGCCCTAGTTTTCCATGAAACTTATTACAGATGTCAGATTTTTCTTGCAGTGTAGCAAACTTAATGGCCCCATCCTCCTGCATAGGTCTCAATGATAGGTAATTGTCCAACTTTTGTACCCAGGACCTCGCTAAAATTTTATCTGAGCCATCAAAGTAAGGCAAGATAATCTTGCTAACTGCATGCTAAAGATCCCTATTCACCTGTCGCTGTGGCTGCTAGTATTGAGGAGCTCTACGGTCAAATCTACCTCCCCCTCTGGGTTGATGCACATCCATAAAGTCACGAAAGGACAAAGACTGCCTGATGTCAGGTGCCAATGTCGAGTACTCTCCAAAGAATCTGGTCACGTCTGCCACCGACATGTCGTGATGTGGATGAAACTCAGGCTGGTGACCCAGCTACTCTACCTCCGACGTCAAAGGTGCCTCTCTAGATATAAATGTAGGTTGTCCAGGTCTACGCTCATGAAAGATAGGTGACGACTGCTGCTGTACTAACACCAGTGGCTGGTCTATACCTGCAGTCCCGCTCGTCTGTCCTATCTGAATGTAGTGTTGCTGAAGCGGAGTACACTGCCTCATCGTGCCCATCAACTGAGACATCATGTCTATCTTATTAACATGCCTGCATCTGAACTCATCATCAGAAATCTCACCTCCGGCATGCTCTTTCCCTAGATCCCTATGTGCCTCTATAGGCATCTCACGATCTGCCATCAGTGTAGTGACACTGTTCTCACTACTATTGGAACTGGATCTGTGAATACCCAGAACCCTTGATATTGTCTCACCTTCAGGAATAGGTGGACCTGTCCAATCCTCAATTTTTCTTGTTCCTCTACCCTTACTGTAGAAGATAATGTCTCTACTCATGAAAAAGCATCGAAAAAGCACACATCTAACTGAAAAAGCAACTTAAAAAAAAAGCACAGGATGGCAGGAAAATTGTGCTCTGATACCGCTGTAAGAGACCAGGTGTCTCTCAACCCAAACTTCTGACAGTGAATGAAATATTTTGTTTGTTTTGCTGTTTTTTGATTTTTTTGAGGGTTTTTGGCATATGAAGAGAAAGTGCGATTTTGAAATAAAAATGCAATAAATTCGTAGAGTGCCAGAAACAACAATAAATCTATGATTTTGTATAGAGAAGGCCTTGCTTAATTCAATCGAACTATTACAAATTAAAAGGCAATACATGCAATGAAAAAGGCAGCTAGAAATTTGATGAAAAACCTGGCTTTATTTGCAGCAAGGCGCACAGCTGAAAATCATCAAAATATCAAAGAATACTTCAATCTCCCAGTCCAAAAAGATGCCAAACACCTCTGTGAAGCAAGGCGACCAAGCTGGAAGGAAACGGAACCAAAAGACAAAGGCGTTTCCTTTATTTCTTTCAAATGCCTATTTGTTGGTACAGTACGGCTTGACAGCAATAAATGATGATGGTACGGCTAAAGGAAAAGTGGCCTGAGATATGATGGATGAAGTTAAAAAGTCGACCTCCCTGTTGATTCAATATTCTTCTTCAAACCCTTATTTATTTCTTTCCTCTATAAGCACAAATATGACTTCTGAATAAAGTCACCCACTGACAAGCTTCAACTGGTATCTCATAGTCTCAGTATGTTTGATTCTGAAGAGGGAACGTTCTTCAAAACCCAATGATCTCCAGAAACCCTTGTTTCACAAACCCCAATGTTCTCAGAGAGAAAAATAGACAAATTAGAATAATTCACAATGAAGTTCGATTTGCCTTGAGATAAAATATAAACCTTCTCTGAATAAGTTGACCCAAAAGAACAAGTGAATAAGCATTTAAAATATTATCAAATTCGCCCCTTCAAACTTAGGAGAAATAATTAAAATATGGCGTCCCTTGTAATAAATGACTATTGAATAAAAAAGTCATTTGTAATCGACCTTTTAATATAAAGTATAAAATACTTTATATTATTCCATTGATATTTTAATATTTAATTAATTGACTTTATATTATAAAGTCACAACTTAAATATTTCTCTCAATATCATTAAATGCTTTGATATTCACTATCTGCTCACCAGACTGTCAAACTGGGTCGAAACTGAACTGACCAACTAAACCAGGTGCCCTGCCAGAAATAGAAACCCCTGCGTGACTTACTATAAATAGTAAGTATCTAAAAATCACTCTATAAGTGTCTGTCAAGGCCCAAACCTAAATCAACTGCTAGAGTAATGTTCCCAAATGCTGGATAACTGCCTCAAGTGATCCTCTAAACACATCTGTCAGCCCACGAGGATCTAAATGATAGGCTAAGCCCTGAAACAACTATACTGCCTAGGAAGGGGACATTACAAGGTTTAGGAGGTGTGTTAATGCAAGATGGGCAAGTGATTGCCTACGAATCTAGAAAGCTGAAACCTTATGAACAAAATTATGCATCACATTATTTGGAGTTAGCGGCTGTGATTCACACATTACAAATGTGGAGGCGCTACTTGTTAGGAAAACCCTTTAAATCGAAAACTAACCATAATAGGTTAAAGTACCTTTTCACTCAATGTAGTGATCCAACACTCTGCTGCAATGATTTCACCGTGCTTGTAGGTCTGATTTGTGTTTGTTTTTGGTATTTGTTCGTTGTGTTTTGTGTTTTTGAGTTTTGTGCCAATGATACTAATGATTTTAACAAGTATATGCATACAAAGGAACTCAAAATAAACTAAAACTACTATGACAACTTGAGTAGACTCAATTTGATAGTCTAGAAGCTTTCTTCATTACATAAGTGAGTACACAAGATGGATAACTTACATTCGTTTCAAAACAAGATACAATTTACTCCATAGATTTACTTACAGCCATAACAACACAGTGAATATTGTTTGCTACAGTACCCGTCCTCAATAAAACGCTCACAAAGGCTTAAGTATGAATTTCTCCCACCAAGTTTCTGATTGGAGGTATTCTAGGGTGAAGGGCGCCCACTTTGGATGAGAAAGCAGCCACTAAAGGGAGGCGTTTTATTTCCTTTGGCTGTCACAAACCCTCAAAACATGGCGGCTGGCTGTAAATGTAGAAATCAGCTCCCAAATCTCCAAAAGAAGCAAACAACACCTTCTAGATGGCAAATGGAGTCTCTAGCAGCAACAACCCTTTCAAAAGATGACTTCAATCACTTGCAAACAGCAAAATATGGCTCCAATGATGCATCCAAATTCTGATCTGCAACTTTAAGGTGGTCTTTCACACCATCAAGAAGCTTGAAAACGAAGAACAAAACCCCACAAGGCTTACCCACTACTGAAATAAGGAAACCCTAGTCTCCCTCTTCCACAATCTCCAACTCACAAAGCTCAAGCAACAAAATAACTCAATAACATACTTGGGTCGAACTTTCTCTTGCCTTCTTATAATTTCTCATTGAAAATACTATTCATTAAAAAAACACTATTCACTTAAGTTATGTCTTTTTTTTCACTTTAGCCATGAATAGTAACTGAAAAATAGAAAGTGACACCTTTAAATAATAGACACATGGTCCCCAAAGCCTCAGAAGGTGAAATAATGGTGAAAATCATAATTTTAAGCACCAAAGACACGCCGAACACAAATTCACCACGTCACCATACTCCGGATACCAACACTGCATTTTACCAACCAAGTGCCCAATCAGGTGACCCTCTAACCGGAACCATTAGCCTACACGGGTCGTCGTAATAGGCTAATGTAACGAACCGGACCAATTTTTTAAAATTTTACAATGAACAATCCAGTACAACAAGAACCCATTAAAGGTCAGCTCAAATCATAACCAACAATTAAAGGAAAAGACTCAACACCACGGATGTGCTTTCCAACCCAAGTAGGGCAAGTAGCGACCATCTGGCGGAGTAACAAAAAGTAAATACAATTCTGAAAGACTCAACACCACGGATGTGCTTTCCGACCCAAGTAGGGCAAGTAGCGACCATCTGGCGGAGTAACAAAAAGTAAATACAATGCTAAAAGAAAGCTCTACCACTTATTCAGCGGGTGCGAATACAATGTAAGAAGTGCAAAGCTTTAATTCCATTCTTGGCGGAATACCATCCAAGAACTTTAAGTGTGTAGTTCATTCACCCATCTCTAGCAGTAAACCGTCCAAAGATTATTAGGTTTGCTGCTGCTAAAACTAAGTAATTGCAGAATATAAAAATGACTAAAATAGTACTACTATTAACAGCCTTACAATGCACAATCTGCAGATTACAAAGTGTTACAAACTGTTAAACCAAAGCAACCACTGATAGAATGTTGTTTCGACTTATTGGACTTCACAATATTGAGAAAACAACACATGAACCGAACTTTTGGAAGTCTGATATAAAATCAGCAAATCTGGAAACATCAACCAGCAACATAGTAATCCACTAAAAGCTCATAACTCACTCAAAACCCAACCAAATCACTTGAAACTAGATGCAAACGAGAGCTAGAATGCTGACAATGAAAACCTGACTGAGAAACTACTGACAAACTATGATATTATTTTTTGGCACACTTCCCAAGACAACCCAGAATGGTACGGCCAAGGAGAAGGGCGATTTTGAGAAGATAAAATCATACACTCAATAATAAAATCTGGAACTCACCAAACAGGGGCGCCCTAGGATGAGGAAGCCATATGTAAAGTACCCAGAACCAACAAAAATTCATGCAAAGACTTATGAGCAGATTTCTACTTCAGCCAAACCCTAACCAGCAAATGCAAAACTGACAAAATCTTTGAAATCTTCAACCTTGATGCTCTGTCTGCTTGTCTGGATGAGAAGCAGTCTCTGAAGCCTTAGCTAGGTGCTATCTTTCAAGCACGAAACCAAGAGAAATGGCTAGGAGGTATGCATCCCTCGAAGTAACTCTAAAAGTATTTCAGCAGCATAACAGTATGATAGAAAAATAAGATAAGAAAATGAGGACCCAAAGCTTCCTTTTATAATTTTGAGAAAGCCTTCCAGAAGCTTCTAGAAAACAAACTCTAATTTCAAATTTGAATTGACTCCTTTTCCCTCCAGTTTGGGCGCCCCCTTTCATAATGTCAATTTTGACTTTATTAAAAATCCCCTCTTCATAAAATGGAGTCCCTTTCTCCAAAAAGTATTTTTGACTTTAGAAATATCAAAATAATTCCCCATGAGATAACCACCCTCAAAGTCCCCTTTTTTAAAACAACTTAAAGTCATATTACTAGGACAAGGGGTTATTTTATAAAATAAAACATTATTGACTTTAAATGACTTATTTCTCCAAAATGAACTCCTTAAGCCAAAAATCAGAATTACCCAATGAACTGCCAGAAAAGGCAAGCTTGCTGAGCTGATGCTGACTTGACCACTGCTAAAAATAGAATTTACTAAAAATAGTAAATTCGGAAAGTTGCTCGGATCAAGTGCATGCAACACCATTGCGAAGCTTTCTGAAAATCCAGAAAGAATCCGCAATCCAAAATCCCCGACTCCAAGCTGTAGCCATCATAACTTACTAAAACTAGTAAGTTCGGAAAAGTTGTCTTAAGCAGTTGCAAGTCATACCTCTGCGAAGTTCTCTGAAAACCCAGAAGGAATCCAGAATCCAATCATCCAAACTCCAACAAGCAAAACCCTGAATCTTCAAGAGAACCCATCAAACAGCCGGAAACCCTAATTCTGCCACTGACTTGCCGACAGCACACTGGGAATAGGCTACTAATCACTAAAAAGTGCAGTGCTAAAAATGGGACATTACAGCTAATCCACTAATTCTCAGAAGGTTAATTTTAAGGGGACATTACACTCAACCTAATCTGAATGCTAGGCAAAGAAGATGGTTAGAGTTAATAGCTGACTATAATTTTAATATCAGTTATATTAAAGGGAAAGAGAATCGGGTTGTCGATGCCTTGAGTCGAAGACGTCATATTGCTTCAATAGTAACGATTCAAACCAACTTTAAGGGACAAGCGTTGCAAAAAGTGCAAAGAGGATGAGTACTACTTGCAAGTCAAGCAGGCACTCGCTAATAATCCACAAGATTCTAGGTATGAGGGTTTTTATTTTGAACCTAATGGATTACTTAGATATAAAGGCAGGATGTATGTACCTAACATAGAAGAGTTAAGGAATTTGGTATGGAAGGAAGTACATGAAGCATGTAATGTCCCCTTTCTAGCAACCACCCAGGAATTGTTTATATTAGCCTTTATTTATTCCCGGAGGCTAAAAGGGGAAATAAGGGAATAAAATATTAGATTAATTATTTGTAAAGTTATCTCAAAATTATAATATCATAAGATGACTTTATATTTAATTAATTTAATATTAAAGTGACTAAAAATAAAATAATATCAAAAAGACTTAAAATAATATTTTATTATAGAAGCTTCTCGGAGACCTGATGAGAATTCTTTATAAGGAGCTTTTGTCTTTGCATTTGGGCATCTTGAGTTGTTGACATCCATATACTACATTGGTGAGCTTGAATGCTTAGCAAATTGCCTGAGGGTTTGAAGACTGTAAGGTATCGGTTTCAGTTGTGAAATATCAACCCTAGCTGGATTGGAGTGGAGGATAATTCAGTCTTTCACACTGTGCAAATTTTGTGGCCAAGGGTCAAATTTGAGAAGTTCGATTGGAGCATACAAAGACAGATTTTTAATAGAAGAATTTTGCAATCAAAAGCCATTCGATTTTGGAGTAGGAAATGACGAATTGGCAAGGATATAATTGGTGGGATTTATTAAAATAATGTTTATTATTTATTTATTAATGCTCAATATTGTAAATTATTGTAATTTAGTGATAAGATCGTTTCCAATCTTATCTGGAGTTTCTTTTTAGAAACTTCCCGTTTTTTGTAAATCTTGTAAACTATTTATTGAGCACCTTGCTCATTGTTTAATACATCGAATATTTTACCAATTACCTGTGTAATATGGTATCAGAGCCAGTACGCTCAAAAATAAATTTTTAATTCATAAAATCTTTTAAAAAAAATTTCAGCTATTGAATTAACAATTTGATAAAATCTTCTTGAAAATATTTTCGAAGATTTTCTGTGAGCAGGATTTCAAAATTTGTTTTCAGAATTTCGAATGTGGTTCTTCTGAAAAATTTCGAAGGGTTTTTTATGATTGGAAGTCGTGATTATTCACGCTCTTGAAGTCGCACAATTTTCAAACCCTTCTAGGCGTCATTTTTTTGGGGCCCGAATCACAATTTCAAGCTTTGGACGTCTTTTGGTTGCATTCTGGTTGCAGACGTGTTTTTTCATCTTCCTGGGCGCTGATTTTTGTGACCTTTTTGTGGTTGTGTTTCTGTTCTATCCGCATCGGCGTGCATTTTCAGCTAAGACACGTGTTTCTCATTCCTTTTCGCGCGATTTCTGACTCAAATCTCTCATGAGATTTTTGCGTTTTGAGGTTTTTTTTTTTCTCTGCAAAGAAAAATACGACCTTCAGTTTTTTTTTGCCACATCTTTGTGGAATTTCGAGTTGGTTTCTGCAAGTTTCTGGTACATTAATGGCCACCTAGGGCATCCTGCACTTTCGGCTAGGGTTTTTACCCTTTAGATCAAGTCGAAATTTTTTTCTAATTGCAAATTCTTGGTGGGTTTTTCGAGAGCTCAACTGGGTTGGTCTTTGAATTTTCTGGGTGCATCATTTTCTGTGCCTCGAATTTTGTGCCATTCGTACATTATACTTTCTGTAGAATTTGCCTCTATTTTTGCATTGGAATTTGTGCCTTGAGTTCCGTGCATCAGCCTCTTCTCAGTACCTCATTTTTTGTGCCTCAAAAAGCATGAAGATGGCCAATTTAAATAATTTGATGCTAAAGGGCAGTCAAAGATTCAATGGCAAAAATTACAACACCTAGAGGCAGCGGATGATGACAATATTTGAATACCGCTGCCTTGATTAGATGATCCTCGGCAATGCTACTCATCCCACAACAGCAGATAAGGATCAGGAGAAGTTTGATGAGTAGAATCGTGAAGCGGTAATGCCTATTAAGCTTTCGGTTAATGATGATCAGCTCCCTTAGATTCCACTTGGAAAATCAGCTGAGATTTGGGATCACTTGAAGGGTTTGCATGAAACTTCCGACAAAATCCGTGCGTTTTTCTTGAAGAATATGTTGTTATCTATCATGATGGATGAGAAGACAACTCTGCAAGCGCACCTGAATAAAATCCAGGAGATCAGAGATCAATTGGAGGCGATTGGTCGGAAAATGTAGGAGGAAGACATGGTCGTGATCACCCTGAAGATTCTACCAAAGTCCTATGAACACTTCATAGAGACTCTCAACATTACATCTGCTAATGTTGATTTCAAGTTTCCAAATCTGTGTACTATCCTCTTGCAGCAGGATCGTTGGAAACAATAGTTCGGTAGCAGTGAATCATCATCCTCCACGAAGCAGGCCTTTGCAGCTAAAACCCAGCCGAAGCATCAAGGGAAACAGCAGAAAGGCTCAAGTCAGACCTCCTCCAGCCCGAAGAAGAAAAATGGTTAGTGTAACTACTGTCATAAATTTGGCCACATCAAGAAAGATTGTCGTGCTTGTTTGGCTTCTGAGCAAAAGAAGCAGGGAGGGTTTCAGCAGAAAGCGAATGTCGCCGAGCACTCTGAGCAGAAGGAATCTGCCTTTTGTGCACTTATGGCAAAAAGGCCAGCAGACCATGTCAAATCCTCTGCTTGGTACATAGATTATGGTGCCTCGCTTCATTTCTCACATAGGCATGACTGGTTCACATACTTTTCCCTTTGCACTGACTCAGTGATCTTTGGAGGAGGCGAGGAATACACAATTATCGGCACAAGCACTATTCAGGTTTAGTCTGGCGGGAGGGATCTCATATTCCTCAACGTGTATTATGTACCTGATATCAAGCTCAATCTTCTCTCAATCAGTCAGATAATGCGGCATTCTCCCCAGATGGATGTGGTGTTCAGCTCGCACAGATGTTCAATTGTACATCGTGAGTCTCGCACAACGGCGGCCGTTGCGATAGAGGATCATGGCCTTTACAGGCTTGTGGACACTGGTGATTCTCCAGAGTTAGCCTTGGCAGCCAGAAATCCAGCTGTCACCAGTCTTTGGCACCAGTGGTACGGGCACTTGAATGTGCACTATCTCTCTCAGCTTGCTCGGGAGGGACTTGTATATGGGTTACCTGACATTCAGACTCAGCTTCAGGGCGTTTGTGGTGCTTGTCAGGCCGGGAAGCAGCATCGCACACCATTCAAAGATGGCGACTCTTGGCGCGCTTCTAAGGTACTTCAATTAGTTCATGCTGATATTTGTGCGCCTATGTCTACTTCTTCTATAACTAGTTGCAAGTACTTTCTTCTCTTTGCTGATGATTATAGTACGAAAATGTGGGTGTACTTTCTTAAGCAGAAATCAGAAATTTTTATTGTATTTCAGAAGTTCAAGGCCTTGGTAGAAAAAGAGTCCAGTTCTTGTATCATAAATCTTAGGTCAAATAATGGGGGGGAATTTTGTTCTAGTGCATTTTCCAACTTCTGTGATACTCATGGGATAAAACGCCAGTTAACCACACCCTACACTCCTCAGCAAAACGGTGTTGTAGAGCGACGCAATCGTACAATTGTTGAGATGGCTCATTCCATGTTGCAACACAGGAGTGTTCCTACAAAATTTTGGGTAGAAGCAGTCAATACTTCAGTCTATCTCCTTAATAGGTCACCCACTCATGCTGTTAAGGGGAAGACTCCTGAGGAAGTTTGGACTGGTCACAAACCCAGGATTAGTCATTTGAAGGTTTTCGGCTCTCTTGCATATGGTTGGATTCCAGAGGCCAAGCGTTCTAAGCTGGACTCCAAGAGCCAGAAACTAATGTTCACAGGGTACAGTGACAACCACAAGGCATACAGGTTGATTGATATAAACACTGATCGTCTTATCTTCAGTCAAGATGTTGTCTTTGATGAGCAACGAGGACCATTTCACCTTTCCTCACCTGTTCAGCATTCAGAGGATCAGTCCCTACAGGCTCCTGATGTGGGCGTCCGACTTCCATTAGGTTCACCTGATGGGAGGGATGACGAAGACTTAGTCTTTGATGATGCTCAACCTGAGTTTCCTCTGGATGATAGTGACAATCACCCTACTATGCCTATTCCAGAACAACAACCAGCTCCAGCTCCTCCTGTTACATCTGATGTTGGCACTTCTACTCTCCGGCCGAAATGGTGGGCTAAGACTATCAGTGATCTTCGTGCTGATGAGCTCATTGAGGGTAGATCATCCAGAAACAAGAGCAAACAACAGTCTACAGTGAATTTTGCTCCCATGGCCAACATCCATAGTGTTTATGAGCCTCAGACATATTCAGAGGCAAAAGGGATACCTAAGTGGGAAACGGCGATGGAATCTGAATACCAGTCTTCAGAAGAATCATACTTGGGTCCTTTCTGATCTTCCTCCAGGGAAGAAGCCCATTAGCTGAAAATGGCTGTACAAGGTGAAGTACAAAGTTGACGGAACCCTTGACAAGTACAAAGCTCGTCTAGTTGCACGAGGGTTTTCACAGAAAGAAGGCATTGACTATGAGGAGACCTTTGCTCCTGCAGCCAAAATGATTACCATAAGGCTCGTCCTTGCCTTAGCAGCCCAATTTGGTGGGAAGGTCCATCAGATGGATGTGAAGAGTGCTTTCCGCAACGGTGAGTTGAAGGAGGAAGTATACATGACGCAACCTCCAGGTTTCAAAGTTGTTGGTCAAGAACAAAAGGTGTGCAGATTGGTCAAAGCACTCTACAGCCTGAAACAGGCTCCTCAGGCTTGGTACATAAAAATTGACACATACCTCACAGATCATAGCTTTCAGAGGAGTCCATCTGACTAGAACCTGTATGTCAAGAATACTGGCAATAGGATCCTGATTATTGTTGTCTATGTGGATGACTTGATCATTACTGGCAATTCGGCACATTTGATCACTGAGATCAAACAGGATTTGTGCATAACTTTTGACATGACAGACTTGGGCCTCCTGCATTATTGTTTAGGTGTTGAGGTTTGGCAAACAGAGAGCAGCATTTTCATCTCCTAGTCCAAGTATGCTCAAAGTCTTCTAGCTAAGTTTTGAATGCAGGATTGCAAACCTGCCTCAACACCCATGGAAAAAGGGCTTAAGTTGTCAACTAAGTCCAATTCACCTGTGGTAGATGAAACATTGTTCAGGCAACTAGTGGGCAACCTCATCTATCTCGCTGCCACTAGACCTGACTTGAGCTTTGCAGTAAGCTACATATCACGCTTTAGGACAACCCCCAAGGCTGATTATTGGGTAGCAGCGAAGCGTGTGCTGCGTTATGTGAAGGGCACTACTAATTTTGGACTCTTGTACACTCGGAGTCATGATCCTACACTCAGTGGGTTCACAGATTCAGATTGGGCAGGTTCAGTTGATAACAGGAAATCAACATCTGGGTATGTGTTCAGTTTGGGATCCGGTGCAGTCACATGGACTAGTAAGAAGCAGCAGGCAGTGGCTCTCTCCTCGACAAAAGCAGAGTATCGGGGAGCAGTAAAAGCAGCATGTGAGGCAGTTTGGCTTCGCCGGATGCTTGCGGATATGCAAATATCTCAAGCAGGACCGACTCCCTTGTTCTGTGATAATCAGGGAGTTCTCAAACTTGCCAAGAATCTGGTCTTCCATGAACGAACCAAGCATGTGGAAACTCACTGTCATTTCATTCGGAAGCTGGTTGAAGACGGATCAATTCAGTTGCTGTATGTTCCGACAGAGGATCAGACAGCAGACATTCTCACCAAGTCGCTCAATACAGATAAGTTTGTAAAATTCAGGGGGCATCTTGGTGTAGTTGATAGATTGAGCATTAAGGGAGGGTATTAAAATAATGTTTATTGTTTATTTATTAATGCTCAATATTGTAAATTATTGTAATTTAGTGATAAGATCGTCTTCTATCTTATCTGGAGTTTCTTTTTAGAAACTTCCCGTTTTTTGTAAATCTTGT
The DNA here is from genome assembly GCA_007258455.2 of Sequoia sempervirens. Taxonomy (NCBI): domain Eukaryota; kingdom Viridiplantae; phylum Streptophyta; class Pinopsida; order Cupressales; family Cupressaceae; genus Sequoia; species Sequoia sempervirens. The sequence continues at coordinate 22,667 of VDFB02019401.1, forward strand.
AAACTATTTATTGAGCACCTTGCTCATTGTTTAATACATCGAATATTTTACCAATTACCTGTGTAATACGATTTTCACATACATTGTTGGTTCCAAATCGTGGTCATTCTCATAGCTGAGTGCACTCTTGCATGATACAATTTTGCTTAGGAGAGCTGGAAAAATTCAAATCAATATTCTATGAGGTCATTGGCATCCTAGAAATCAAGCGTAGCATTTTGAAGTGAAGATAATCGGCCTATGTGGAGAATCAAACTGATTGGTGTCGCTGCTACTTCATACCAGGTTCTCTAGTTTGCATATGTATTGCATTAGAAGTCATATTAATGTATAGGAGTCATGCGCTGTCATAATCAGACATATATAAGCTTGTATTTCAGTCACTTGCATTAGTTCTAATCGCTACCTTGAGACAGCATATCATTGTAATTTCAGTCACTCTTAGATTAGTCGATATAAGGAGTTAGTTGGCATCATTTGCACTTGATTTCCAGCATTGTATCTCATTCATAATACCATAATAGAGGAGGTGATATTTGGCTGCAAATTGTTTGACATAATGTCAAGTAGCTGTACCTTCATGCTAAGTGTTTGATAAATTATCAATTAGTTGTAGTTGTCACTTTCAGTCATTTATATGCAATTGAAAATACAAAAACATCTTGCATATCATTTCTATTTCATTAGTACTCAACTTGCATCATTGGAAAAGCATTCAAAACAGCATTGGCATCTTTCAAAAACAAAAACAAAGCAAACTGAAAACACAATCAGCAAGTTCAGACTTTGCAAAACAATTGTTTGACGAAATGTCCAAGGCATGAGAAAGTGAAAACAAGGTCAGATTTTGCTAAGGAAATTAAAAAGCACCGTACTCTGCACACCCTGGAGTGACCAAAATGATGGCGGATGTAAAGCCATTATATTTTTGGAAAGGGATGAAAGAAGATACTGCTAATTTTGTGGCCAGGTGTCTTGAATGTCGAAGGGTGAAAGTGGAGCATCATCATCCTATAGGCTTGTTATATCCACATGACATACCAGAGAGCAAGTGGTAAGTCATAAGTATGGACTTTGTGCAAGGATTGCCTATGTCAAGATATAAGCACAATACCATTCTTGTGGTAGTAGATAAGCTTACCAAAGTCCCACATTTTATACCCAGGAATCTAACTGATGGAGCACCTATCATAGCAAGAAAGTTTGTGCAAGAAGTGTTTAGGTTGCATGGAATTCCGAAGAAGATTATCTCAGATAGGGATGCATGAGTCACTTCTAGGTTTTGGCAAACCTTGTTTTCTATACTAGGGACTCAGTTAAATATTAGCTCAACATATCATGCGGAAACGGATGGACAAACTCAAAGGGTGAATCAAGTATTGGAAGACCTACCGCGAATGTATTGCATGGATCAGCAGTACAAGTGGGAAGACTACTTACCCTTAGTAGTATTTGCTTACAATAATTCTTATCATTTTGCGATAAAGATGGCTCCTTCCGAAGCATTGTATGGTTGAAAGTGTCGAACTCCTATATGTTGGGCTAGACTTGAGAATAGAGTGAGTCTTAGGCCAAAGATGTTGGCTAAAATGGATGAGCAAGTTAAGATTGTTAAGCAAAGGTTGGTTGAAGCTAACGATCATAAGAAAAGTTATGCCAATGCTAAGAGAGTACCCTGAAATTTTGCCATAGGTGACAAAGTGTTGTTGAGAGTGAAACCTCACAAAACCTCCATTAAATTTGGCAAGTCTTCCAAGTTAGCCCCGTGTTATGTTGGACCATTTGAAATTCTTGAGGAAGTGAATCCAGTAGCCTACCGAATAGCATTGCCACCAACTCTTTCCGGAATGCATAATGTCTTCCATGTGTCTTACATTAAAAGGTATGTACCCGGTGATAATCATGTGATTGATTGGATTGCTTTACAGGTACGTGACCCCGGAGTGGTAACACTCGAGCCCATCAAGGTGCTCGGAACACGTAAGCTTCGCTTGCGTAACAGGGATATTCTGCAGTGCAAAGTCCAGTGGGACCAATATGCAGAAGACTCAGCTACTTGGGAAGATTATGCTAAGATTCAACAAAAGTTCCTCACGTTTTAGGTGCCTTTGAAAATGCTTGAAACAATATGTTGATTGTTTGTTTTGTTTTATGTTGCTACATAAAAATCATCGGGGACAATGATTCACAAGGGGGGGAGTATGTTACACCCCAATTGTGTAATTACTATTTACTATTACTATGTAGGGTAAAATGTGAACGTAATGTGAATTCAGTGGATGAATAAATTGTACTTGTACTTTGTTATCACTACTTTATGAATAAATGTCATCTCATTTAATATAATATAAAGAAATGCATTTATGTGATTGGATGAATATTGTGTTGATATTCTAACTTTGGAGATGTATTATGTATAGTGCATATTTTCTGAACAGTTGACTGTCATGTGCATCTGTTAGTGGTTGCAGGTATATGTTCAGTTCCTCTAGGTGGAGGGGAAGTATCACTCAAGAGAAGGTCTTGGTCGGGTATCCAGTATTGTAACCTATCTGAGCTTACACACACCACAATAGAATAATTGAGTCGGGTTATTGGTAAGTCATTATGTTTGCATTAGTAAGAGTCTTGTTTACTTTTGAGTGCATTATTGAGTTATGTTTATCTGTTTGAGATTGAGAGTTCTTTCCTTTTTACTATGCTTGTATTGATATGTGGAACATATGAGGAATATGTATATGCACACACATGCATGTTGATGATAGACTATGCGCACGACGGAACGCATACATGAGGGTTCATAGGTAGACATATCTATGCACACTCATGCACAAGTTGCTTATGCGCATGGAACTATCTGATGGATCTCATGGCATGTATATGTATACGTATAGATATATCGCTCGTAGGCTCTTATCAATACCATAGTAATTGTATGTGATTTTGGTGTAGGAATCGAATGTGTGTGTGTGTGTGTGTGTGTGTGTGTATATATATATATATATATATATATATAATGTATATACATATATCCATATACGCATATGGTGGCAAATGGACATGCCCATACGAATGTATCAGTACATGTATACATACGTATACATGTACATAGAGGCATATATATATAAATATGTATACACAACCGATATATTAATATAACAATGTGATTGCTATCTTGATGTATTCATTTGTATATTGATTATATACACATGCTTTATTGACATATGATAAATATGGATATATACTAACATATACATATATACGTATACATATATATATGTGTGTGTGTGTGTGTGCATATATATATATATATATATATATATGAATTTAAATGATATTTGCTTTGAGATCGACTATCTTAAGCAATGATTATCAACCAATTTATAATTAAATCAAAGGCTGAACTATAAGATAGTAATGACTATATTCTTTAGCCACAGTTTAGTCTAGCTATCTACAAAAGAAGAACTTATAATCTGCAGACATTGAACAGTCACTAAGTCGATGAAGATAGAATAAGTCGACGCCTCTTTTGTGGAAGTCGTGGACTTAGTAAACTCTTTATACCATGTTTTTAAGTATCGACCAACATCTGTAAAGGCGTGTAAACCTGTCAATGACTTTGTCAAATCAATTTAATATATGAATCGACTCATACTATGACTTAGTTGATGTAAGTCTGGTGTTGCAAATTTGATGTTGATTGTTTCTGATATGAAGGATATCGCACCATCTCTGAGAATGAATAATGAGGCTTTGGCACCACCTTTGAATCCTTTTTCCTGTAGATGTCCATTTTGAGATGCAAACCCAATTCTATCATGTGGGATTTGAATTGGTCTCTAATTGTTGCCATTCAACTAAGTCGACATGTAGTTGTTTAAGCTGAGTATGTGCTTACATGTTTGCCACCTTTTAGCTAAGATAGATGTGTTGCTATGCATGCTTGTTGTTGTCAAAACCCATGCCTAAACTGTAGGCTGAGTAGTTACCAGATTGTTATATAAATAGAGGAGTAAGTTCATTTGTTTGGATGCATTCTTCTACGAATTATTCCTTGAGCAAGTCTCTACATTTTATCTACATTTTTGTCTGCAATATTCTTCCAATAAGAATGAGTGAGAGCCTTGAGTTTTAGAGAGAGTCTATTATTATTTTGAGAGAAGTATTTGCCAACTTGTGAGATAGTGGTTATTGAGTCTTTGCTAAAGAATCGATACCAGGCTAGTTGCTGATTTTGAAATGATGTGACTGCAGCAAGTTAATTGGAAAACTTATCACAGGCATGAGGATATTTTTCCTTGTTTGTATTAGTGTTGAATGGCTTGCTTCTTGAATGTTTAAACCAGTCATTTATAGTTACTTGCATATAGGGAAAAGTAATGTTTTCTTCGAAAGAAAAGTGGAAACTCTTTACTCTATTTTGTGTAATGTTTGTAATTACTCCATGATAGGAGAGACTATTTTTCATAGGTATCGTTATTATACTATATGTGATTAAACATGGGTAGAAGAGATTGTTTGTCATAAGTATTGTTACTATACTAGATATGACCACACATAGACAACTTAAGGGATACTCAAAACTAGATATTTAATTATGCTAGAGGGCTAGTAGGTTACTCCTGGGAATGTTGTCTAATGAAGGAAGGGAACTAATACTTTGCTTTATGAATTGTGTTTCTTTAGGTTGTTAAAGAGATAGGTTATCCTGGGGAGTAGCTTATGGAGAGGGATTGCCTAAGCATAGATATAATGGCCTTAAGTCAAAACGTGCTTGCTATAGTGTAAGTGAATGGTACACCATCACTCAATTATACTGAGTGAGAACACTTTGGCCAAAGTAGTGTGATTGCCCGGGGCTCCACTCTCAATTCACCGTGTCCATTTAAATGCACGAGGGCTACCTAGCGTAGGTTATAAATCCTAGTCATGTAGGTCACAACACTAAGCTCAGAGTGGTATTCGTACGGGGTTACCCAACCAATACCTTCATCAAAGGGTAGGGCCTTATATCATTGATAGATGTGCAAGGGACCGCATATGAGTCCATGGTTGGCAGAAAAGCGCTCGAGTGATGCTTCTCCTCCTCAGCAGGCGACAAAAGACCAAGGTTTTGAAAGGCGGATCCCTGGACCATCTATATCTTACGCTATAAAGCTCGAAGGAGCTATGTATGTAGTTTTGTACTTTCTTGGAATATTGTACTTTGGGAAATATTGTAATGGAATGGAAATCCTTATTGTATGTTGTATAGCATCTTTGTTCATATATTCTCAATAAAAAAAGGAAAAATTTTTATTGCAATGGCTTGTTAGATAGTTTATTTTACTCGCACAATGAAAACTTAGAAAATTTACTTTAGGAATGTTTGGCATATTACAATATTGACCCATTACAAATCATCTTAGCATATAATAATAATTGAAATCAGACTTAAAGAAATACATATCAGACCTGATTACAGTCATATAAGGTCCCTTCCACTATCATACATTGAGTAGCAAATGCATACAACTCATGGAAGACACCAAATGCATAAACTATCAAACCCCAGCACTCTCCTTCACATTGGACAACATTCAACTAAGACCTCAAACTCATATTTATAAAGTGAGGGAAATGTTAGGGCAACTTGCATTTGAATTTGAATGTTTTTTCCCTCTCATTTCACTTTATAAAATGACATGAAATTACCCCAAGAGGGGCATCCAACTTTATGCCTCCAAAATTTCACTTTTGGTTACCGGGTTCGTACC
>VDFB02019401.1:28525-153838 GCA_007258455.2 Sequoia sempervirens
TTTGGCAGGTTTGGTGACTTAAGTGATTTTATATTTGGTGAAAATAATGTTTTAAGTGAAAATATTGGCTAAGGTTAAGTGGACACCTAGCTTGGAAAATAATTGAGTTTTTATACAGTATTTCACTTAAATCTTTTGGACGCCTATACTTGTGGTATTTGCATTTTATTAAAATTATATGCCTAAGTCTATTTGGACACCTTGGTCAAGCGGTCAAAAATGGAATTCAAATGCAAATTAGAAGTGTAATGTGAATCTTCATTTGGGTGCCCTAGTTGGAGGGAAAAGAAATTTGAATTCATGGTTGGAGAAAGTTATAAATAAGAGGCCTTGCTCTCTCATTTGCTATCCATTGCTTATCATAACGAAGTGTTGCTAAAATTATTTCAGAACCCTTGCTTCGAGGAATGCATACCTCCTAGCTTATATCAGTTTGGTACTTGAGAGATAGTACCGAGCTGGTTTGAGATTGCTTCTTCATTTAGAGGTTGTAGATAGAGCTTCACAGAGATGGCTTCATTTGATGTTTTCTGATTTTGCAGGAGTTTTTTCAGTTTTGGTGATGCTGATGTGTTGCTTGGCTGAAACACATTTTTCGATCGTATCTCCTTGCACAATTTTTGTGTGCTTTTGGGTATTGGCTTCAAGGATGAAGTTTCCCTAGGCGCCCCTTTGCTCAAGCTTTCACAATTTTTGGTGAAGTCTTTGATTTTCTAGACAAGTCGCCCTTCTCAAGGGTTTATACTAATTGTTGTTCGTGCCTTGGGATGCGTGCTGTAATGTCCCCTTCTCAATTGTGATCAATTCAATTGATCGTTGGCCTATTCCGGAGACCCGTAGGCTACTCAGAGGGTGAAAATTAGGGTTTCATGTTTTGAGGAGGTTGTTGCTTGAAGTTTGGTGGTTGGATTGTGGATTCTTTTTGGGTTTTCAGAGAGCTTCGCAGTGGTATAGCATGCATGGTGATCCGAGCAACTGCGGGAATTTGCTATTTTTAGTAAATTCCATTTTTGGCAGTGGTCCTGTTGACTTCCGTGCAGTTGGCTCTCTTCTTCAACTAGTTCAGTTGGTATTGTGATTTTTGGCCTTTTGATGCATTTTATGGAGAGATAAGTTAATTTAATTAAAATAATGTTATATTTTAATGTTATAACCCCTTAGCCTAGCTTGATGACTTAAAGTTGTTCTGAAAGGGGGACTTCAAGGGTGGACGCCTCATCTGGAGGTAATTTAATATTTCCAAAGGTCAAAAATCATGCTTGAAGTGGGACGCCAACTTTGAAGAGGAGATTGTTTTAAAATAAAGTTAAATGTTGCCTTCTTGATTTTGGACGCCACTTTGGAGAGATAAGAGTCAACTCAAATTTGAATAATGCTTTGACTGGTTTGGGTGCCCTTCTAGATGCTTCTGGAAGATGCTTTGCAAGTCTACATAAGGAGACTTCTTCTCTTCATTTCTTTATCTCTTGTCTACCATATTGTTATGTTGCTGGATTGATTTCAGGCAAAGCTTCGAGGAAAGCATACCTCCTAGCACTTGGCTCATCTTCTTGCTTGAAAGATAGCACCTAGTTGAGAGATAGGTTGTAGTTGGGTTTTTAGCACTTGTAGTTGAGATTCTTGCATATTGTAGTTGTGTTCTTGCATTTCAATCAGTTTTTGGGTTGCTGGTTTTGTCATATCTGATTGTAGTTTTCACTCATATCTCATGAAATAAAAATGATTTTGTTCTAGGTATTGAATCTATCTAATTCCTTGCTAGGGGCGACCCTTTGTACCAATTTGCATAATTTCTAATGAAGAATCAGATTTTTCCTAGCAAAATCGCCCGCCCTTAAGGGCCATACCTTTTGGAGCAACATTGGAGTTTGTGCCAAAAATTATTAAGGGTTGCATATGGGATTTTCATCATTGGGATGTGGGCGCCATCAGTCCTAGGGTCATTTGCACTTAGTTTCAAGTCATTTGGGGTTGGTTTGAGCATTTTTTGAGGATTCTAGTGAATTTTGTGGTTGCTGGTTATTACAATTTAGTTGCTGGTCTGTCATATCAGATTGTGGGAATTCATTAGTTGAGTGAGAATTTGATTCTAAGGGGTCTTGTGAGCATTGGATAGTTGTTCAACACATAGTTTGCAAACTCGGACTCGTCGCAGACTCGACAACCCAAAAATATGACTCGGACTCGGGACTCGGCACGGACTCGGGGAAAGACTCGACACAAAAAAAACCATAGTTTTACAAAAAAACAAGAACAAATTAATGCATTTAGAGAACTTAAGAGCCTAATTTGATTATCAAACACTCATAATTCAAAGATTACACATGTCATATGATCATCAAACACTCAATAATTGAAATTTAATCATTCATAGTCATCAAATACTCATAGTTTCAATGTATAACAACATCATAAGATTATAAATGTTTACATATAATCCTGGCTTCTTTCAACCCCAATTCAATTTGCAGACCTGTATTTCACAAACTTGAGTGTTAAAATGAAAGAAAAAGTTAAAAAATACCTAGGTTTTTAACCCCTTTTGACTCCCAGGCACACAAGAGAGTCCTGGGTTGGGACTCCCGAGTCCAACCTCAGGACTCTTTTTAACCCCTTTTGACTCCCAGCCACATAGGAGAGTCCTAGGTTGGGACTCCCGAGTCTGACCTTAGGACTCTCCGAGTCCTGAGGTTGGACTCCCGAGTCCCGACCCAGGACTCTCCTGGACTCGACTCCCGAGTCCGTGGCGAGTTGACTCGGTTGGCCAATGGACTCCCGAGTCCGCGGTGAGTCCGCCGAGTCTAGCCGAGTCTGCAAACTATGGTTCAACATTATTGCAGCATTAATAAACTTCTAATCTTGTGTTCTTGGCAGACACTTTATCGCATTGTAAGCTGAATAGTAGTACTGTCAACATTCTCACTTCTTTTCTTATTACTTGTATTTCTCGCTGAATAAGTGGAAGAGGCTGGCTTGCCGCCTATTTACTTTCAGTTAGTAGTCTTAGGGACCCTCTGACCAAATGCTCGTCACTCCTTGGCGCATTCTTGGTTAGAGTTACCTTCAGTTCATCATGCATAAGATCCTCTGACCATATGCTCGTCTCTCCTAAACGCATTCTTGGTTAGAGTTCCTTTCCAGTTTAGCATTGCATCAAATCCTCTGACCACATGCTCTCCCGCCTTGGGCACATTCTTGGTTAGAGTTACTTCCGCATCGTTTTGGTTTTGAAGCTAACCTTAACGGGTGTGTGTTGCATTGTATTCACAATTGAAAAAACAAAAAAAAAATGGTCCGGTTCCTTACACGTGCTAAATTAATCTGAGCTGTTTGGAGAGGTTTGTCACTTGGTACTATTTGCCCTACGGAATGTAATTCAAGTACTACGTACTACTGAGCAAACTAAGTCATGTGCAAAATATGGAATAGAACAATAGAATAGAAATATATCATGTTTGAACATCAGAGGCTTTATTCATTATTAGAAATATCACCATGTACAATTGCAGAGTATCAACAGTGCTATCAACTATGACCATCCACACATTACCTTCTCCCGACTACAGCAAACTGAGTACATATAACGTTCAGCGGTAGTTAAGTAACCAACCGACACGACGTTTCATAACAACAGTTATCACTAATCGGGACTTGATTACCCGAAAGTACATGACATGTATTATTCCCACTAACTATAGTTTTATTAGCAAATGGCCGACTACGACCAAGGCCGACTATGACCGACTACAACAAAAGTAAAGATATACTACTTACATCATCCCCCCCTAAAAATAAGTCGTCTTCCAAATGACTGAAAACAAAAAATGCCAACTCCTCGTCCTTTTCCTGTAATTGATTCTCCCTTTGTGCTGAAAATCGTTGTGCATCGGCCACCTGGGCATCTTTCTCTATCAATTTACTGTCACACTCACCCAATACTCTATCCCTTTGCCAACTTCTCCTTGAGAGTTGCCACTCTCGTTTGCTCGGCTGCCAACTGCTCTTGTAACTGTACTATGATGGTTGGTTGTATTGCAAATTGACAATTCCAATAAATTTGATGGGGATCTAGGGGCAACGCTCCCAGCGGGGTGAAGGGACAGCGCCCCTTGCGGGGGTCAAGGGGTAGCGCCCCTTGCAGGGCTCTGGGGGCAATGCCCCCGCCACCAAGACCAATTTAACGCTTCTGAAACAACCTGAAACTGCATCGCGTACCTCATTTTCATGACTTTTCCAGAGGTTCCGAATAGTGCTGACGAAGCCGATAAATACAGATTTTGCATTGTTTTTCTTAGACTTTACTTTCTCCAGGTCGATGCTTGGTACAGTCTTTATTTGCTTGGTAAGTACGGCTTCCTGCTTGATACGTACGGCCTCCTTAATCCGTACGGCCTCCTTGTGGCATTCTTTCTGGCTTGGTACAATGCTTCTTGGTCTGATGTGTACGGTCTCCTCCTGATTTGGGTGTACAGAGTTTTTACTTTTGCTGAGTTGTATGCTACAACCTGATGTTATGCCTAGCGTGATTTGAAAACTCAAAACATGCCGTACGTTGAACCTTGGCAATGGATGCCGTACGACTTGGAGAACCTCTGACTGTGAAGGCCGTACGAATTGAAGAGATGTTGAATGTCGTACGAATTGAATAGATGCTGAATGCCGTATGATTTGGATAAATTCTGAATGTCTTACGCTCGTCAATGCTTGACGCCGTACTTTGTGACTGGAAACTGCCAACTGATGCCGTACGGTGGAAGTGTTGAGTTTCTCCTGTAGGTGCCGTACGACTGGAATAACTTGTAGACTCCGTACGATGCTCAGAGTACACCGTACTGCTTGGGCAACTTGTAAACTCCATACGATTTGAGGATGTCGTACAATTTGAAGAACTTGAGGATGTCGTACGACTTGAAAAACCTGAGGACGCTGTACGATTTGAAGAACTTGAGGATGCCGTACGACTTGGAAATCCTAAGGATGTCGTACGACCTTGGCTTTTCTCCTGTGTTCTTTCTCTGTGCTTAACCTTCCATGCTGCTGTACGTCCCTCCTAATATTGATGTCATACGGACCCTTGTTTCTTCCTTCTCTGTCTTCATAGCTAAAAGGCCGTACGCTGAAAATTGCCTTTGTGTTTCTCCAAACTTTATTTAACTTGATCACTTTTTCTCTTAGTCGTCCAATTTTACCAATGGCCATGATTTTTATTGTAATTCTCTTTATTTTAATATTTCGTCTCTTGGCCCTTTCAATCTTTTCATTTTTTTCTTCCTCATGAACTATCCCAAGTCACTTTTTAATTTTTTCCCAATTCTTTTATTTTTCTTCTCTCTAATTTTTTCTCTCTCCTCAATTTCGTTTAATTTCCTCTCCTTAATTTCTTCTAAGTTCTCCTTCATATTTCTTTTAGCTTGTTTCTTTTCTATTTTTAATTTTTTCAAATTTTGTTTATTTTCTATCTCCTCATTTTTTTCTTCTTGCAGCTCAATTTTTTATTTTCTTGTTCCGTTCCACTTTTTTTGTTTTCTCAATTTTTTAGTTTCTTCATTGTATTTTTTCCCTTTTCTCTCTCTTCCAACTGTTCTTTTATTTTTTCATTTTTTTCATTTTTTAACTCCATTATTTTCTCCTTCGCTATTTTTTCATTTTTTGATTCCAACACAAATTTTTCATCTCGTACCTGTTTGGATTTGTGGACTGGCATATTGTCTAATTTTGATACTCTTTCTTTGTACTCTCCATTCTTGGCCAGAAGTGTTTGGCTGGGCCTTCCCTGTTTCTCTTCTTCCTTGATTTCACCGATTTGTAGCATGTTACACTCTCGGGGGAACACTTCATAGTCTTCCATCTGCCAATGAAATAAGCCATTTAGCGAGCTTGTCTCGTCCTCCGAACAACTCTTGAGTTCAAGTACGCCTTCAGTGTTCGATTCCATAGCTTTCCTTCCTTCGTCTACATCCAACTCACCTCCATCCGATTTAGATATGGAGGAAGCCAATTCTTCGCTGACGGCCTGGTTCTTCAAGTAGATGACGTACTTCTGCCCGTTGTTCTCGATCGAGAGTGTGCTCCTCTTCTAATTATAATTTTCCTTTGTGGCTATCAGCCATCCTCTCCCAAGTATTGCCTCGTACGCTTTCCTCTGTAATGGGATGACGACAAAATTTAGAAAAAAATGTTGTGTCCTAATCGTCAGCTTTTGCGCCATCAGCGTTCCCAACGGCTTGATACCATGTTGATTAGCGCCAACCAGTTGGAATGTTGGCGGCCAGAGTGTAGGCTTCCCAAGACTCTTCCGTGTGTCTTCGGGTAGTATGTTGACTCTCAATCCTTCGTCAACGATAGTATTTGTCAGGATATTTCCTCTGATCTCCATATGCACGACCGCTGGCATCTTCCCGATGTTTGCCATGAGCAATACTAGGTTGATTGTTTGTTCACCGTACGATGGCGGTTCTGGTACCAATTCTTTCCTTCGTTCCTCCAATCACGGTTGCTTTCCTTCCCTGACAACGTTTGTGATCGCCAGTCCCAACTGCGGCATAGTTTGGAGAAGGTCAGTTACTTTGATCGGTATGGTGGTCTGCAGTACTGTTGATGTGTTTTTCGTGACCGCACCAAACAGCCGAAGAACAAAATAGTTTGGGCTACTCCGTACTCTCTTGATCAAAGTATTCCGTGTGCTAAGATTGCGAGAGAGTTCACACGTTCAACTCCAAGGTTCCTTAAGTGCGAATAGACCCAGTTTGGTTGATGTGTATATGCTGTGTTCTTACGAGGGGACTTACACAATTGTTCAGACTTCTTGCAGTTAGCAGCTAATGTATGATTTCGAAGGGGAATTCTCGCGTATGATTTGGCAATGTGGTTCTTATCCTAAGACTAATCAGAAATATGCGGAAAGTAAGAAGGTATAAGGCCTAAGAAATTTATGTTCTATTCTAAATGCAGGATATGTGGAGCTTCGTTTCAATAGACTTCAACCAGATTTCACCTAGCCTCACGTCGGACAGCCTCAGTAAAATCGGTGCAATCTTCAAGGGGATAGCAAAAGATGTTCAAGTTATAATTTAACATACATACACCATCAAAACGACGCATATAAGCATGTAAACCACAACCGAAGTTAAACTCAAGATAATGTCCAGTTGACCACGCAAGGCGGACTTATCATCAACAAGCCGCTAGTGGTATGGAATAAAGAAGCTACCTCAACAAAGATACCACACATCAAAGTAAACTACTTGCATGAAATTAAGCTATTTGGATTCGAAAGGAAGAAGAGACCTCGCTAGCTATTTATGACAAGACGAATTCCACCATCAATGAAAAGATCAATTATCATAAAAAGTGTTACACAACAATCTCCTCAAAATTTTTCAGAGGGAAAACTTTCTTTCTCTTCCACACTAACAAAATGATCTACTATGCTCTACTATGCAATCTCTCCAATACTACTGTCTAATCTGATCTCTAATGCTAATGCCTGATCTAATGAATTACCAATGAGGGGGACTCCCCCTTTTATAGCTAGCCAAGTCCCAAAAGACAGCTAGGGTTACAATCAATAGAGTGGCCAGAATCGTGCCACCTCAGCCCTAACCCTAAAAACTGCCATAATAGGGAGTGGTACATTAAATGAATCAAAGATTCCCACTCACTCCCAAAATAGTAAATGCAATAAATGCCCCTATTCAGTCTTCTAGAAGATCCTCGTCCAGCAGCGCATTCCCATTGGCCTTCTCTCCGACTGCCAACTCAACAAATCTGCCAAGTACAGCCTCAACCTCATAAACTGAAATAGGCGGAATGCAGTCTAGCTGAAACTCTAATACCGTGACTGAATGCTCATGCCTTGTACAAGATTTTCTCCAAGCCATCAAGGAGTCCTGCGTGTTCTGGATCAAAGTGGAGAAAGTAGAAGTATTCTCAAAGTCATCCTGTACAAAGGTCTTAACATCTGCAAAGAAAGGCACCAGCAAACCCCTCAAATTATCAACATTAACTTCCTCTGGATTCAGCCGCCTAGCAAATATGGCCTCAAAAGTATTCTGAACTCCATCTATGATGTTGGCCATAGCCTTGTGTACTCTGGCTGAATCTGCCTGTGCCGCATCGAAGAAGCCACGCCCTGTGATTGCCGAAGAATACCACCGAGAGAAATCATATCGGTCATTCTCCTGAATGACACCTCCATCAATCAGCAACTGCAATGGCACATGCCTCAATACCTCAAGACGCTGGATCACCTTACTCTGATAGATAGAGGCATCGCCCCAAGCATGATCCACCGCATCCATCCGTGTCAAAATAGTAGAGGCCTGCTGAAAGGCAGAAACAAGGTCCTCCATAAATTTCTCTGTCTTAGCACGAACTCCTGTGACCCATTTGTCTGCCTCCTGTGCCATCCTCCCCAATTCTACCAAGCGGCTGATCGACTCTCTAGGTACATTTGCCGGAGGCTCTATCACTGGAACATCCTGCCCTCGAGAACGAGACAACTGTTGAACATATCCAATCAAGGCCTTGTGTTCTCGTTTCAGTCTCTTATACTTCCCTTCTTTCTTGAACAACCTATCCTTGAGGGCGAGGAAGGAGTTATCACACTCCTCAACAATCTGAGCACCAGTGGGGCGTCCCAAATCTAGAGTCGTGACCACATAATTCTCAGGAACTGCTTCATTCCGGTCACACTCAACTCGTGGAACAGCAACGTGAAGAGTACGAGAGGCATCCTCCTCAGTGGAGATCTCCTCCTGAAAAAATTTCCTTGCTTTCTTCTTCTGTGGAGGTGCACTGATCCTGTTTAAAAACTCCTCCATCTCAACTGCTGGATCAATTTCCTCACTAGGGCTTCTCCTCATTCTGTCTTTAAGCCAATCGGGCACCTCATACTGTATATCGAAGGGCTGCTGCTCCTGTGCCTCCACTTCTCTAACTTGTTCAACTTCATCATTCTGGCGAGGCTCATCATCCTCAAGTGGCTGAGTATCGCCTGACACTATATCATCATCATCGTTCATGGCCTCCTCTAACTCTTGCTGAAACTGAGGGTCAGTAATGGTCCCTTCATCATCATGCTGATCAATCCTAACAGGTACATTGGCACTCTGGCCAACCGACTCCCTTCGTGGAGGCTGAATATCACCCTGTACTGCCTGCACCTGATTCAATGCGACCCTCTGATCAGCAAATAAAGACACCTCCTGTATGCTTGGAGAACGTGTCTCCAAGGGTGTTTCCATTGTAACTCGTGGAGGCTCTGGCTGAGTAGGCTCCTGTCTAACTATTTCCTTCTTCCTGGACTCTGGACCTCTTGTGATCTGTTTCTTTCTTCCTGTGGTGGGCATCCTGTGATCTCCCATCATATTGTAAGTCAAGGCAATTGACCTACTCTTCAATCTGTTTACCCGTCGATCAACCCATGCTCTAGTAAATGTCATAACTGGGATGGAAAGAGTATCTAAATCTGCAACCTCGGGCTCTGACCAATCGGGAGGTGGAAGCGGAGTATCCCGAACAGCTGCATAATCAGGATGTACAACATCCATATCCTGATTGACCTGGTCCGGAATTGGCACAACCTCACACTCCCTGATCAGGGTAATTGGCAATCGAGAAAACATTCTCTTCCTTACTTCAATTTCATCAACTGCATCAGCCCAATAATCCTCTATGGCGGCCTTATGTTTGAACTCCTTCGACAGAACCCAATTGATGTTATGATGTGGGTCGTAGTGTTGTCGGCTTGTATGATATGAGAAGTGGTAAAATTGAAGCTCACTTTCAGCTTCTCTAGCTGCCTGTATCGAAGGACACACCTCATCCGAGTTGCCCATAACAATTGGAAACTCTATCCCTCCCTTCTTTTTCTTCTTTTGAATTTTGTCAAAGGCAAGCAACTGTCTGGATATCTCTAGCATTAAAATTTTATCTGTTGGGAACGTAGGCAGTCTATATGGGTATGATGAGAAACCTTGCAGCCTAATGTATGAAAATCTCGGAAACTGTATAAACCAGCACCCGTACCTTTCAATCAACTCTTGAGCATCTCTAGAGATTCTGTGGTGTAACCGCTCCTGAAACAGCCTCGTGATGTACATGGTGAATGAGTCATTGACACGTTTGTAATGGGTTGTGCTTGACAGGTGCAACTGTGGACACGCATCATAAATCTTGAACTGATGAGAGCCGCATCCAACAGGTTCTTTGTAAGATATCCCCCTGTACTTCGTCATCCGTGCCAACATATAAATGAGATAGGAACTCATGTAAAAGGTCTTCGTTCTCCTCAAGCTCAGGAGCTGCTCATGCAAGTTATCGCTTATCATCTCTGCCCAATTGACATAATCCTTGCCTTCTAGCACCAGGTTGATGTAGTAAAACATCCAAGGTTCAAAAATGAAGGACTGTGCACAGCCCCCAACCCTGCTCAACATCATGATGAGATCACAGTACTCCAGCTTCAAGTCGTCCGCTATGATCTGTTTGGGCAACTTCGTTCGAGAAGGCTTGGGAGTGCTCATCCAGTGGGTGTTAATTGTCTCCATGCATCGCTCAAAAGCAGAAGCATACATCCGCTCCGCTCGCTCCCTGGACTTGTAGATCATATTTTTGTGCACCGGAATCCCAAAAGCCTCACCAATGGCTGCCAGAGTAAGATTGGCAAGCACTTGGCCATCAGGTGACATGATCGACCGGTGTTCCTTCTCGTAGCAATTGGCGCACTCCATTATCAGCTCCGAACACTGTATAGCTGGCGGGAAACCAGCAGCTGCATATAGCCCACTTCAGACGATGTTGTGCGAAGTGACTGAAGCCCAATGACTTCCAATTCCAAACATCCTGTTCTTGAAGGTTTCGAGGTTGACGGAGCCCAAATTGGTGTCTGTCAACTTGCCCAGCTTTGAAATAAACTTTGACTCTGGCATGAATGTTTTGCTGAGCTTCTTGATCACAGCTTGTCTCGAGGCACCATTGTCCTTTCCAATTGTCCTCGCTTCAGCCATCTGCAACATAACAAACATTCATCAGCAATTAAATTTAATAAAATAAGGCATTGTATAGGGGCTGCAGTCGAATTCTAGAAGCTGCAATAACTCTCGTGTTTGCAAACCTCAGCTTCTTTCCTTGAATTTTAATACTTAGAACAGATTTCTAAGTAGACTTTGATGGCTTCACTTCACTATCCTCAATCAGCAATTTGAACTTCGTAACTTTGTATCAGCAATCAACAATCAGCAAACTAGCAAGTTCGTGCCTTTTAAGTTCTCAACAATTCAATTTACTACAAGGCGTCCTCTCAGCATAATCCTCAGCTTCTTTCTAACCAGCAAGGGCGTACCTCTATACTTTAGCAAATACTTCTTTAACCAGCAAGGGTGTACCTTTTCCAACCAGTAAGTGCGCACTTCTTGACTTTAGCAATTGCACTTCTCAGCAACTCAAGGCGTACCTCTCTCAGCAACTTCTACTCAGCAAAATTTTGAACTCCTTCAAGCTTCAGCAACTCACTGCAATGCTTCACTCTCAGAGCAAGTTCGACTTCCTCAGCTGTGAAAACAAGTAAGAAACTTGCTCATTTTATAGCTAAAATTCGAATTCTAGAAGAAGTTAATTTTAGCCAGTGCCATTAAACTCCACTACTCCACTTCAAGAATTCAAATTTTCCCTCTTTGGTGCTTCTGACACTTGTCTCCAGTCGTCGGGAATCTTATTCTTCTAGAAACTTGACTTTGACTGGCGTCTTCGAATTCGTTTTTGAAAATTTAATTTAAACTCATCTTTTTCACTCACCAGCCGGAGCTCTGTTGCTTGAATTCGAATTCAACTCCTCTGCTCTGGAAAATTCATCCTCGAAGAATTTAATCAAAATTATCTAGGCAACTGACTTCAAGTCCATCGTTCGAAGAAAATTCATTTTGAAAACACATTTTATTCACTCTGCCTTAGAAAATTTTAAATTTTCCCTTAGGAAAATTCACAATTTGAGCACTGATTAAATTCTGCACTGAAAAAGTGTCGGCGAAGTTCAGAAGACCTGGAAATCCATCTATCATCGCGAACGTCCAGTACCCAGAAGAGAATTCTCTTCAGAATGCCTCGAATCCATGGGTACCCAACGAACGGGTTCTTTTAATTTTTCAATTTTGAACCTTAGAAAAATATTATTTTATCAAATTAAAATCCATTCTTCGCCTGTGATTACTCTACGTTGCTCCAATTCGGAAAACTTGAATTCATCCTGCATTCCTGACTTCATTACTGAGAGAATTTGCTCGTGATTTGAAAAAAACTTGCCACCCTGAGCTCTAGGCGTATTTTCCAAGGGGAAAGTAGTTTGCCTTAGAAAATATTTTTAAATCATCTTGCATTTTGAGAACTTGCCTTAGAAAATATTTTAACACCTTATGACTCCCATCTCCCTAGGCGCATATAGCATTTGAAGAGGAATTTTAAAATCACGCCTAGGCAACACCTTGCAACATAACAAACATTTACCACCCTTAAGCGCATTTGAGGCAAGGAAAGGAATAACGCCCACCTTTGACCACCTTTTACCATGCTTCAATCATATTTCACCTCACTTACCACCTTTATTTACCATTTACAACCTCAACTTGGGCGTATTTCAGCGTGGCAAGAGGATGACCCTTCGCCTTCCATTTTTTTGTCTTCATATGAGCTCATTTGGGCGCATTGAGGAGGGTGAGGAGGACGAGCTTGTTGACTTTGTTGACCCTCTTCTAACTTTGGAGCATTTTCATGTGTCTAGTGGATGAAACTTTCTCCAACGTCCTTGGGTGACTCTTCACCTTCTATTTTTTGTCCTGGCATGCATGACTTTGGGCGCATTTTGCCTATGGAGGAGGACGAGTTTGTTTGACTACTTTGACCTTCCTTGCCTTGGGCGCATTTCACCCCTGCTACAGGATGAACTTGCATCTTGGGCGCATTTTGATGCATGAGGAGGATTAACACGTTTGACTTTGCTTTGACTTACTTGTGTTTTGGGCGCATTTCACCCCTGCTACAGGATGGGCGCATTTGGATGGGGGTGGCAGATTTCCTTCATGCCTTAGAAATTTTTTAACCTTTTCTTCTTTCAAGTTGGGCTCATTTTGCCCCTGCTGCAGGATAAACATCATTGACTTTCTTTGACTTCTTGTGCCTTGGGCGCATTTTGACCCCTGAGCAGGATGAACTTCATACTTAGCATTTTTTCTTGAGCCTCCTCATTAACTGGGCGCATTTTGCTAGGCTTGTTGGACGAAGTTCCAGACTTAGACAAATTTTCATCATCTTTCGCCAGTATCGTGCCCTGCTATTTATAGTAAGTCTTCTCAATTTTGCTCCTCTGAAGCTCGGAATGGCCTGAAACTTTAAACATAGCATCCTCATAACCTTGTTATCCTGTCGGCATTGCCATTTTTAGTCACCCTGCTATTTTTAGCATGTTTCTTAAGGTGGTTTACTATAAATAGTAACCTCTTGTTTCTGATAGCTCCCATGCTTTGATCGTCTTGAAATTTGGATGAGGCGCTCCTCACCACATGACCTTACTGCCGACACTGACGCATGCACTTGATTTACTATTTTTAGCATGTTTCCAATCTGACTTACTATAAATAGTAAGTGCTCTGTTTGACTCGAAATTTCACCAGCAGATAACCTGAAGAATGTTGATCGCGGTGGTTTACACCGGATTTCGAAGATTTTGACTTTTTACGCCTATTTTTAGGCTCCGAAGCTGGAAACCCTAATTTGCTTTGCATGCGTATCAAATGATCTCTGTTTCCCTTCGTTTCTGTGGCACTGCGATCGGCTCGTGAATCTGAACTGCTGGGAAGCGGCTGCCGGGACACACCTGCTAAAAATAGCAAGCTCCTTACTGAGTGAGAATCTTCGTTTGCATGTCACACCATCACGAAGCTCTCGAAAAACCCATCAGGAATCACCCGACATGCAAAAGAAACCCTGACATGCAAACCCTAAAAATAGCCTCGGAAGGCTGAATTCTGAAAGTAGTCGTCTCGTCTTGCATGTTATATCATCGCGAAGGTCTTGAAAAACCCAGAAGGAATATGCAACATGCAAAGAAACTCTGCATCTGCACCCTGAAATTCGCCCCGGAAGCAGGACTGCTAAAATAGTAAGTTGTCGATTTTTGCTCAAATTTTGCACGCGAGTAGCCTGACGTGCTCTGAATGTAGTGTGACTGTCGGAATCTCAAAATAGTTGGCAAATTGCCCTGAATTTCACACTTACTAAAATAGTAAGTACCTCGAATTTGACGAAAACTTGTCCGGAAGCTCTGCTGGATGCCGCCGACAACAACGTTAAGTTCAATTCTCAATTTACTCACTTTACTTGACCTTGGACTGACCAGAAACGGTGAAACCCTAATTTTGGACTTGGTCAGTTTCACACTTAAACTTACTCACTCGCAACCCCTCGAAGGCGGATATCAAAAGAGACAGAGCGGGAGAGAGAAAAAAAAAAACCCAAGCCAAAGACGGAATGGAGCAAAAATTTAGGGGGTCCCATCTTGAATGGGCGATGTGTCAAGGTCACAACATCTGGCGACTCCACGGAAAGTGTTGAAAAACACTTTAAGAATTGAACTCAGATTAGTCTTCCTCAAACCATCATACGGAAAGGACACTTACTCAAAAGGGGAGAAGAATCCGATATTGGATCAAAACACTTTCATCTAAAACCTTGTGAGTGTGTGCATTCGTTCCATCTCTAAACCATCTCGACTTCCGGAATCGGCCGCAGCAGGTTATATAAATATCTCAACTTCAAAAGCATCCTGGACATTGCCTCGCTGCCAGTCAGGCGTCCATAGCCCCGACGAGGTTATCGCTACAATTCTCACGAATATTGCTCCACTGCCGGCTGGGCGTCCATAGCCCCGGTGGAGTTACTCGTGTGTTCCCAAAACCAATATTTCATGATATTTTTCTTTCATTTTTCATTTTTCATTTTTTTGTTTTTCAGATATTTCTTTTAAGCACGTTTTCTTTTCCTCATTTGATTTCTCCGTCAATTCCTCAATTGGCTGGTAGGCAATGAAGCCTCCAATGGGTTTGAGAATTGTAGTGGTGCTGAAGCAAGACGTAAATTCTTCACCTGCTAAGACCTTTCCCAAGAAACCAAAAATGACTCAGAGTGGAGGTAGGTAAGGTTTTTAGGGTCTTTAGACTCGTGTGTTGAGATACAATAATGGGTTAACCTCCCAAGACGAGTTCAATCTCTAACTGGATGATGACAAGAGGAAAACAACCTTAGTCCCTTTTCAAAAATTTATGCAAATTCCAGTGAAAGAGACCACGTTGTGAAAGTTAAAACATCATCACCCCCTTCGCAACAGGGAAAACCTGAAATCTTTGCCCATTCCAAACCAAAACCACTTGAGCGGACAACTCAAGGGACAGAAACGCCAAACCAAAAACCCAAAGGGCAACAAACCAAAACCAAAACCAAAACAAAGGAAAACCGGAAAGCAAACGGAAAGCAAACGAACGGGAAAACAAACCCTAATCTAACTATATTACAAGGTAGGCCCTCGGAGAGAACCTAGGACTGGAAATAATGCTTGAGGAACTGTTCGTTGACGGGCAACGGGACATCCTCCCCTGTCAAAGTACGCAATCTGAATGCATTATCCCCAAGGATTTCAGAAATCTGATACGGGCCCAACCACAACTTATCAAACTTGTCATGATGACCTTTCTTCTCGTTGGCCTTGTCCCAATATAAAACCAAGTCAGAAATCTTGAACGACTTGATCTTAGCTTGCTTATCAAACCATCTCTTCACCACTGCTTGGTGTTTTGCCAGATTTTCAAGAGCTTCGTCTCTTTTCTCTTCTAGATGCATCAACTGGGACAGTCTTGTTTGAACTTGATCCTCTGCTTCGAGGTATTCTTGGATAAATTGGAGAGTTGGGATCCTCAGTTGAACTGGAAAAACCGGATCCTGTCCGTAGACCAAGTGGTATGGTGACGTCCCTAAAGAACTCTTTGTCCTTATCCTGTCTGCCCAAAGAGCAAACCTCAACTGTGTGTGCCAATCCTTCGGATTTTTATCTAGAAACTTCTTAATGGCATTCAACAAATTCTTATTTGTGGACTCTGCTAGTCCATTCCCCTGCGGATAGTAATTAGAGGAAAACTTCAGTGTGATTCCATACTCAAAAGCCCAGTTGGAAAACTTCAGCGATGAGAAAGCTGAACCATTATCGCTGACTAGGACATGGGGGCATCCAAATCTTGTCACAATATTTTCTTCAAGAAACCTGATAACCACTTCCGTCGTGCACTGCTTCAAAGCCTGAGCCTCTGTCCATTTAGTGCAGTAGTCTGTAGCTGTCAAAATGTATCTGTGTTGGCCTGATGACGGCGGATTGATCGTACCAATAAAATCTAGTCCCCACTTGGCAAAAGGTCTCACCTCAATCACTGGTTGCAGAGGCATCGCGGGATGCCTTCCTCTATTAGCTGCTGTTTGACAGACGTGACAAGCCTTCACATGTTCATAAGTGTCTTTAAAAAGCGTGGGCCAATAGTATCCAGCTCTCAGGATTTGATGAGCTGTGGCTAGACTTCCTCCGTGTCCGGTTCCAAACTTCGCATGGAAGTGTTCCATCAACTGTTTTGCTTCTTGTTTTCCTACACATCTCAAATAAATTCCTTCGTAGTTCCTCCTATAGAGAACTGATCCTTGAAGCATAAACCTCTGACTTTTCATCCTCAATGCTCTTCGCTGTACTGGATTCAAATGGCGGGGGCATCTGTGATTCAGCAAGTAGTAGACTGTGTCGTCGTACCATTCCCCAGGAGACACTTCCTCTAATACATACGTCTGTTGAACTAGTTCTGGGTCAACCATTGCAATAGTTTGAGCCAAAGCCTGCCCTTGGACCAACTTCATCGGCTGTATTTCAATGTCATACTCTTGTAAAGTGGCGACCCACTTACCTCTCCTTTCTCCTAACTCATTCTGCATCAACAAAATCTTCACCGTGGCGTCTGGAACAATCGCGTGGATCTTGCTCCTCAAGATGAAATGTCTAAATTTCTTGACGGCCTTCACTAAAGCATACGCCTGCTTTTCAACACTGGGGTATCTTAATTCCGCCTCTTTCAACGGCGAGCTCATAAAAGCGATTGGATGCTCATCCTTTTCTTTGGTTCTTTGAGTCAATACTGCTGCACAAGTGTGTTCAGAAGCAAATGAATACAGATAAAAAGGCCTTGTATAGTCTGGACTGACCAGCACTGGAGCGTCCACTATAGCTTGCTTGATTTCATCAAAAGCCTTTCTAGTTTGTGGAGTCCACTCTACCTTTGCATCTTTCTTTAGCATCTCATTTAGTGGCCTCACTATCTCGGCAAATCCAGTTATAAACTTTCTGACAAAATTGATCTTGCCAAAGAACGATCTCAACTCTTTCTGACTCCCTGGCAAACCAATCCTTGAGATAGCTTCAATACGTTCAGGGTCAATTGATATGCCCTTCTCTGAAATAACGTGACCCAGCAGTTTACCTTCGGTGACACCAAATATACATTTCTTAGCATTCAAAGAGACACCAAATCTTCTGCACCTCTGAAATATCTTTCTTAGATCTTCAATGTGATCTCCTCTTTTCTTCGAGAACATAGTCAGGTCATCCATGTATATAATAATGCACTTTCCGACAAGGTCTCGAAAAGCGATGTCCATTGCTCGCTGGAATGTGGCTCCCGCGTTGATTAAGCCGAAAGGCATTCTTCTGTAGGCAAATGTTCCCCATTTCGTGGTGAAGGCAGTCTTCAATCTGTCCTCATGTTCAACCATCACTTGGTTATAGCCTGAGTATCCGTCCAAGAAGGACATCATTTGTGAGCCATTCACTATTTGCAACACCTCGTCCAGCGAAGGCAAGGGATAATTATCTTTCTCAGAGGCCCTATTCAAATTGCGGAAGTCGACACATAGCCTTATCTCTCCATTCTTCTTTCTGACAGGCACGAGATTGGCGACCCACATGGAGTGCCTTACTGGGAAAATAATCCGGGCGGAAAGAAGTTTCTTGACTTCCTGATAAATCAACGGTTCTAGCAATGGATTTACTGGCCTCTGCCTTTGTCTGAATGGCTTACTGCCTGGCTTTAACGGAATCGTATGTGTAATTAGTGATATATCATAGGTCTTGAGATCCTCGTATCCCCAAGCTATCACTTCTGGAAACTCTTTCATGACCTTTAAGATACCTTCTTTCTCTTCAGGTGTGCAAACCTTTCCAATAAACACATTTTTCACTTGTTCACTTGTTCCTAGATTGACAGGTTCACAATCATTGCCTTGCGTGCTTTGATTTCTGCTTAATCTGTCAGTATCAAATAGCCTTTCCAATTCAACCATTCCTTTTGGAATTACATTAGTCTTCAAATTCAAAATTCCCTCTGTGTCATATTCTGCTTCTTCAATCTCTTCCTCATCAATAATTTGTGCTTCAAACACTCCTGAATTTGTGAGAAAGTCTAAAATCTGCTTGTCATCCTCGAACACATGGAAATTCTTTATGTTATCAGGGATTGCCGGGGTTGAAACCAACTCTACTGTAAACTTCTTTAATCCCTCCATTGCCAATGGTTCCAAAGAACTGGCAGCTTGTGCCAAAGAGTTTGCAACGGTATTTTTAGATCAGTAGACTTGCTTTATGTTGAACGCATCAAAGCTCTTTATTAGGTCCCAGACTCTGTTCCGGTAGCGGTTCAATCTCTTGTCGTGGCAAGCAAACTGCTTCCTCACTTGGCGGACTACAATGTCAGAATCTCCAATGGCATGTACAATCTTGGCTCCCTTCTGAATTGCAAGGAGTAATCCGTGGATCAGAGACTCATATTCAGCAACGTTGTTGGTGCATGAAAACTGGAGCCTATAGGAACCCAGATAAGCTTCTCCTGTCGGGCTAACCAATTCAAACCCTGCTCCATTTCCCTTCTTGGACTTTGATCCATCGAACCTTAAAGTCCACACTTGATTATCTGTAGGAGTGCTGGGAGACTGAACACACATTTCTTCTTGATTGCAGACCTCTGGAGTCTTTTCTTTAATCTTTGACTGAGTGGTATCATCTTCTACAAGTTCTTCTATCAAAACATTGTTTTCTTCATTCATCTTTTGATGTTCTTCTATTAAAATTTCCTTTTCTTCATTCATCTTCTGATGTTCTTCTTGCAAGGAGGTGTGTGGAACGAGCCTAGCAACTTGCTCTAAGGCCACTTTGCACATGGCACAAGTGATTTCCGAATGAAATGCTTCGTGTATTCTGCACCAGTTGGGAAGCAGCAAATTTTTGATTGAAGCATCTTTCCCTAACTCCGTTTCTTGTTTTACGCTGTTCAGGACAAAGTCCCTGAAATTCTCAAAAGTTCCTCCACCTTCACTATCACTTGAGTCACTTTCAATCAACACTTCGGTGGAGCTCGTGGTATTTTCAAAACATTTTCCCTCACTTGGGCTTTGCAACATCAATACTTCTTGCTTGACAGGCTTATATGAGCCTAAGTCAGTCTCTACAAACATGATCTCATTATCTTCGCCATATTCTGTGATCATCAGCTTCAACCTTGGTGTACTCTCAATCTTGATTTGATTTGGGACTCCCTTCCATGGAAGCCACATGTGGGAGAAATCAGTTGCAATGTATCCATTTAGCTTTCTTGCCCAGTCTCGGCTCAGCAACATGCCATACCCATCCGGTATGTCGACTACTGATATGTCGATACAGCTCTGGATTTGGGGATCAGCTGACAACTGCATATGAATATTATTCAACTCCCCGACCACTGGTACTTCAGTTTTGTCTAGTTGAGTCACTTTCTTTGTGGTATGCAACGAGACTATACCCAACCTTTGACACACCTTCAATGGCATGACATTACTAGAAGCACCATAATCAATCGCGGTGGTTTACACCGGATTTTGAAGATTTTGACTTTTTACGCCTATTTTTAGGCTCCGAAGCTGGAAACCCTAATTTGCTTTGCATGCGTATCAAATGATCTCTGTTTCCCTTCGTTTCTGT
The DNA here is from genome assembly GCA_007258455.2 of Sequoia sempervirens. NCBI lineage: Eukaryota > Viridiplantae > Streptophyta > Pinopsida > Cupressales > Cupressaceae > Sequoia > Sequoia sempervirens. Next base: position 48,609 of record VDFB02019401.1, read on the forward strand.
GGCATTGCGATCGGCTTGTGAATCTGAACTGCTGGGAAGCGGCTGCCGGGACACACCTGCTAAAAATAGCAAGCTCCTTACTGAGTGAGAATCTTCGTTTGCATGTCACACCATCGCGAAGCTCTCGAAAAACCCATCAGGAATCACGCGACATGCAAAAGAAACCCCGACATGTAAACTCTAAAAATAGCCTCGGAAGGCTGAATTCTGAAAGTAGTCGTCTCGTCTTGCATGTTATATCATCGCGAAGGTCTTGAAAAACCCAGAAGGAATATGCAGACATGCAAAGAAAAACTCTACATCTGCACCCTGAAATTTGCCCCGGAAGCAGGACTGCTAAAATAGTAAGTTGTCGATTTTTGCTCAAATTTTGCACGCGAGTAGCCTGACGTGCTCTGAATGCAGTGTGACTGTCGGAATCTCAAAATAGTTGGCAAATTGCCCTGAATTTCACACTTACTAAAAATAGTAAGTACCTCAAAATTTGACGAAAACTTGTCGGAAGCCTGCTGGATGCCTGCTGACAACAACGTTAAGTTCAATTTTCAATTTACTCACTTTACTTGACCTTGGACTGACCAGAAACGGTGAAACCCTAATTTTGGACTTGGTCAGTTTCACACTTAAACTTACTGACGGGCGCAACCCCTCGAAAGGCGGACATCAGAAAAGAGACAGAGCGGGAGAGAGAAAAAAAACCCAAGCCAAAAGACCGGAACGGAGCAAAAATTTAGGGGGTCCCCATCTTGAATGGGGCGATGTGTGAAAAGGTCACAACAAGTACCTGCCGTACAATTTTGGTTTCCGCCTCCAACCGTTGTGAGGTTCCTAGCTTCTCCAAAGGTACTTTTTTTTCCTTCGCCATCGCCAGTTCCACTTCGGTTTTTGTTTCCTTCATCCTTTGTTTCTCCGTACATGGATCTGGGTGAGTGGCCTTTTTTGCTTGTGCTCTGGTGATCGCCAGTACCTCTTGTTCTTCTACTTCCAGCATGTGGATACCCTTTTGCTTAGGGCATTCGTTATCTTCATGATTGCTTGGTCCACACCACTTACACAATCTCCCTCCCGAACCTTGACCGTTCTGGCAGTCCCTGGCGAAGTGGCCCCATTTGTTGCACTTCCTGCATTGGATCATGGGCCTTGGCCTTCCTTTTGCATCGTACTGTATTGTAATGTCCCCAATTTAGCCCTACGCTCTTCATTTGGATTTAGCCTATTTCTGGAAACTTGTAGGCTAAGCAGAAGCTCGAATGAGGGTTTCCAAACTTCTTGGAGGATGTTTTCGTCTTTTTGCGGAGTCTTCTTTTGGAATTGTTGAACTTGGATTGCGGATTCCTTCTGGGTTTTCTGAGAGCTTCGCGTTGGTGGTTTCAGTTCGGCATTCTGAGCAATTACGTGAATTTACTATTTTTAGTAAATTCTATTTTTAGCAGTTGACTTGTTGACTCCTAATCAGTTGGCTCCACTTTGGCAGTCTATTCAGATGGTATGGTTGAATTTGGCTTCTGATGCATTTACATGGTGATATAAGATATTTTATATTATAATGTTATAATTTAACATTATAATTCCTTGTTCTAGCATCATGAATTAATATTGTCTATAAAAGGGGGACATTGAAGGGTATTTTCACATGGAGGAAATATTTTAATATTTCTAAAGCCAAATATTGCTTAAGGAGTTTGGACGCCAACTTTGGGTGAGCCAAATATTTTATTTAAAAAGTGAAATTTATCTTCTTAAGCAAGTACGCCATCCTGAGGGTGAAGACAAAAGACAAATCAATGACCTAAAAGAATCTTTGAGGTGGCGCCCTTCTTGGAGGTTTCTAGAAAGCTCTTCTAAAGTTATAAATTGGAGCTCGGGGTCCTCATTTTGTTTATCTTATGACTTGAGTAATGTTATGCTGCCAAAATGGTATTGGGATTGGTTCGAGGAATGAATGCCTCCTAGCCTTGGCTCGACTTCTTGCTTGAAAGATAGCAACTAGTGGAGAGTTAGTTTGTAGTTGAGTGGATTTTGTAGTGAGATTTTTGCATTGTAGTAGTTATTTTGCATTTGTAGTTCAATTTCTAGCATGTTAATGAAGTTTTGGAGTTGCTGATTTAGTATAGCTGCATATTGTATTTGTTCATAAGTCAAAAAATAAAAATATATTCGTTCTGGGTATTGGCTAGAACCATTTCTATGCCCTAGGCGCCCATTTGTGCAAATTTTGGTGATTTATAATGAAGAATCTGATTTTATCTTGTTGGTAGAACATTTCTAGAGGCTGTACCGTTCTGTTCCGCCTGGCAAGTGTTTAGAAAAAAAAAATACTTCAATTTGTTAGTTGTTTCTTTGTCTAGTCTTCATTTTCATCATCCTAGCATTCGTTTGCATCAAGTCTCATGTCATTCTGACAAGTATTGAGTGAGTTGTGAGCATTTTAGTGGATTTTAGGGTTGCTGGTTTTGCATTTAAAGGTGCAGATCTGATTTGATCAGAATCTTAAATCTGGTTTTTGAGAGAAGAAATCAGTTTGGTATTTCCATTAAGCAAGGAGAATTCTATATCTAAATGCTCGTTGAATTGTTCTAACTCTATGCTCTTGGCAGGCGAATTCTCTTTTGTATTGTAAGCTGGCAGTAGTACTGACAGCAATTTAGAGTCTTGCTTTATCAAATTGTAATGCTCATCTTTACTTTCAGCATTTGATATTGTATTTAATTTACCTCCGCCCTATGGTAGCTACTTTCCCACTCTGGGTTAGCAAGCACATTCTGGGTGTTGAGTACTTTCAGCTTTTCAATATTTCTTTCAAGCATTGTACTTTGTAACACTCCGCCATATGGTCGCCCCTCACTCCATACTGGATTGGGTAGCACATACTTGGTGTCGAGTTCCCTTTCAACATTTAGTGTAGAAGATCCTCTGACCATATGCTCGCCATCATCGGCGCCATTCTTGGTTAGAGTTCCTACATAAGCAATTTGATTTAGATCCTCTGACCAATGCTCACACCTTGCCCACATCGGGATCCTGGTGTACATTCTGGTTAGAGTTGCTTCAACACGTTTTGGTTTAACGGCTAACCTTAACGGGTGCATTGCTTTGTAATTTGTAATTTGAAAAATCGAAAAAAATTGGCTTGGAATATTTCATGTATCATGTTTCTCGGACTTCTATTGCTTTGGTAACCTCCAGGGGATGCATTGCTATTGTATTGGGGCTTTGGTGGTGTGTTCGGTGGTGTCGACGGTTCTCCCTGCGCAAAGAGTACTTGTGCACTTCTGGCTTTTAATTTGTATGGGCATTCCTTGACGGAATGTCCCATCACTTGGCAGATATTGCAGAATAAGTTCTTGGGACAGTTCGCCTTCGTGTGACCTTCCGCATTGCAGTCCGTACACCACAGTTCTCTGGCTTCTCTCATACTCTCCTTGTCGGCCTTCAATTCTTTCATCATTCGCATCATATCTTTCTTGAGTGCTTGTACAGTCTTGGATTCACCGTTGCTGTCGTCCATACTCTCCTCATCGTCTGTCTTTTTTTTCCCTTGGGAGGATGTTTTATTTTCACTTTCTATGTCCATTTCCCGATTGTATGCTTCGACATACGACGAAGGAGGTACGACTTTCATTTTCATTCTTAATGACAGAAGCAAGCCCTTGATGAACCATCTTTTTTTCAACCCGTCAGCCGGCTGTGCCTCCAATTTCCCCAGCAAATCTTTGAGTCTTTGGTTGTAGGTCCGCACACTCGTGCTTTCCTTGCTTGGTATTGTATATCTCCGCAACAATCTCGCTATCATCCCGCAGGAGTTTGAACTCCTCTTGAAATGCTTTCTTCAATAATCTCCATGTAGCTTTGTGTGCTTGATCTAATTCAGAATACCAATCAATGGCACTATCTTTGATTGTCACTGGAAATGCTTTCAGCCATTGGTCCGGATCATCCTGTGCGCTGGCTATCCAGATAGTTTCACATGTGTTACAGTGCCGTACTAGATCTTCTGACCCATTCCCCATAAACTTCGGCAACTTCTGCTGCTTTGGAGTAGCCATCTTTCCCCGTTGTCCTCCTTGTGTATTGGACCCGATTAGACTGGTTTCCCCGTGATGTTCTAGTGCGTCACTTGCACTCTTGGCCACGTACGAGTCACTCCCACATCGTCCATCAGTGTCCGCGACACCGTGAGTCTCCTGGGGTTCCCTCCGGTACTCTCTCTGCCTTGGGGTACTGAGCTCAGATCTTCCACTCGTCAGCCGTTCATAGTCGTCCAAGAGGGACAACTCCCGAAACCGTCTGATGCTACTACTCAATTCATCTTCGTTCTCATAAGGATCATATCTTCCTACGTACAGAGTGCCGAAGGGTTCTCCGTCCCTTCCTTCTGTCAAACTTTGGTGCGCTCGTCCAATGGATGTGTCTATTCTTATCAGATTTTCATATGTTCTTTTAATGCTCTGATTTATTTCAATTAAATCCTCATCCAATTCCTTACCGGCTTGCTTCAGTCTTCTTCGCCGGTTTTCTTATTCTTGCAGCCTGAGTGATCACCGAACCTTTTCTTCCCAAGTCTCGTGCCTGTCAGGTACTCGATTCTTGTCTTTGTTTGGCTGTATGGGCATTTAAAATTTGTTCAGGCGATCATTGTTGACTACTGGATGTACGTCTCCAACTAGTGTCTCGTTCCTCTTCTTCTCGTTTGGTTCGCTTTTCGTAGCGCTGCAGTATTTGCTGCCTTCGGCATTCCCGATCTTCTTCTAGGAGGTCTTGTAGAATAATGAAATGACGGGCCAACAATCTGGGCATACGATTCAGGAGGTGATTCACCTCGTCGTTCACTTCCAACCTATCCCAGATAACTTCCTCAGGGATCTCCTGTATGTGGGATTCCCTTCGTACGTGATCTCATAAAGATATCTTCCACAAATTAATAAGATCTTCAGTCAATAGGTCTTCCCATTCCTCATTAGCATTTATAGGCTCTTTTGCCGGTTGACCCATTACGTTGCCATGATGAGTGATTCCGTAGTCCGCTCAGGCAACGGCGCCAAATGTTTTCCTTACGGAATGTAATTCAAGTACTACGTACTACTGAGCAAACTAAGTCATGTGCAAAATATGGAACAGAACAATAGAATAGAAATATATCATGTTTGAACATCAGAGGCTTTATTAATTATCAAAAATATCACCATGTACAATCACAGAGTATCAACAGTGCTATCAACTATGACCATCCACACATAACCTTCTCCCGACTACAACAAACTGAGTACATATAACATTGGTGGTAGTTAAGTAACCAACCGACATGACGTTTCATAACAACAGTTATCACTAATCGGGACTTGATTACCCGAAAGTACATGACATGTATTATTCCCACTAACTATAGTTTTATTAGCAAATGGACGACTACAACCAAGGCCGACTACGACCGACTACAACAAAAGTAAAGATATACTACTTACAAGTACTTGGTCTCCCAGCTCCTAAGAGTCATTTGCATTCAGTTTGACATCATTCGGAGAACTATTGGCGAAGTTACGAGCATAAAGGTGAAATCTATACTTGCTGGTTTGAGTTTTCAGTTTGCTACAATTTAATATTAGACCTGTTATTTCAGTCATTTTGGCCACATTTCATATGTTGGATATCAAGTACTTGTTAGGAGATAATGCTCTAACATTTTGGTGATCATTGAATATCTATATCTCATTGTATTTGCAGACTATATCTCATATTGTAAGGGTGAATCAGTAGTACTGATCAGCTCTTTATATTTCTGCAATTTACATTTTGTAATTCCCACTCTTAGTGGAAGAGATAGGCGTCGCCATCTATTACTTTCATCTTTTTACTTTCTTGTATTTCCCGCTGAAAAGCGGAAGGGGTTGGCTAGCCGCCCAGACATTTACTTTTTGCACTTTGTATTACACTCCCGTTGAATAAGCGGCCGAGTATGCATTTTCATTTCATGTTGATCGACTGAGCCATCTTTACACTCCCGTTGAATAAGTGGTTGAGTTTGCATCTACATTACATTATGATCCATTGAGCCGTCTTTGATGTTGTACTCTTCAGCATTTTCAGTTATACAAGCTAACGATCCCCTTTACACCATATGCTCTCACCTTGCGCTCGCTAGGATTTGGGTGATCAAAAAGTGAAGGGTTACTTTCAACTAGTTTATTTTGATTATCTAACGTCAACAGGTGAAGTTGTTTGTGAAAAACTGAAAAAAAATTATAAGGGAGATATTTCAAATGATCATTAGTGTTGAGATACCATGGGTTAATGGGAATTGATGAATGCATCATCATGGTAAGAGCAGGTTTTTCTTTTAGTTTTTTCTCTTTTTATGTTGTATCCACTCCAAAAGTATAGGAAAAAGGATATAGACAAAGCTTCTTAACTTTATTTTGTAATAGGAAATTTCTCTTCCCTTTTCTTGATCACTATCTTTGTAAGCTTCTTGTAGAGTTTTCACACATTTTTGGCTGTCTTTGCACTTGGAATTCTTGGATGTAATCTCTTGCATTGAGTAGTGCGAATATGAATCAAAACTTGAGAGTTCCTTTTCTTAGCTTGTTTGTTACTTTGTTTGGATGGCAGTCCAATTAGTTGGTTCTTCATAACCAGTTTCAACAATTTCACATGAATAACTTCATGTCAAAAGAGTCATCATCTTGATAATCCAATAATAATAATTATCTACACTAAATTTTGGAATGGGAAGAGGGTTAGAGTTTGCCATGGTCAATAAAATGAAATGATGAACTCAAAAATCCTTTTGAGAACTGGTATGCACCTTGAGTATCTTATGTTTCTTTAAATAAATTAGATTTCAATAACCTGATACAAGCACATACTACTATGCCTTAAAGCGGAAACAAACACAGTTTAATTTCCATTACATTAACCCTTAGAGGAAAGATAATGTAGTTTGCAGATCTAGGAAAATTTCAGCAACATAACTCCATGTAAATTAACATTTCAAGAATGAGAAAGAAGAAGAATAGAAGAAAGATAGATCGGCTTCCCCGGGGCGTTGAGTCAAGGTAGGGTCCGTCTATCTAAATTCTTCGATTGGATTGCCCAATCTTTCTCAATTCCTGAGTGGAAATGTATGATTATGGGTTCACTTGGCAGCGCCAGTCCCGCCGGGCTTTCTATTTCTCCCCACCCATCTTGCTGGCAAAGCCACTTTATTCGACTCCAGGTGGCCAGTACCTCCATCTGTGTTTGCTCGTTAATGAATGGCTAACCGCATCCCGCTACTATACATGATACAATGCATATAGGGGATCCATGCCCTCCGTTTGTTATTGCTCACCGATATACGAGGGGAAAACCCTTTTCGGTAAAAAAACCCACACTCCAAAGCATCAAACCAATGTATTAATCTGCAACAAGAAGGTTGTAATACACTTGTAGGCTCAGAACCTTAACATGGAGACTACATTTTGCTCTTCTGGATAAAATCCAACAACATAACCGTGCAATAAAAAATTCTCCTCATACAACTCCACTAGCAAACACCCATATTTGTAGAGCTCAAAGATGGACGCCCAAAACTAGCATGTGTCAACATACTCTTCACTACATGCATATAAACAAAAAGGATAACATGCAATGCGCCTATCTTCACCTACTTATGCAAACTATAGCCAATCTCAACATGCAAGGCATCTATCATAAATTTCTATGCCAAATTTCAGTCCTATCAACGTGCATAGCGTCTACCACATACAAGACTGACACCTACCACAATTTCACTAGTCATGACTCTTACAGCTGTCATAACCCATCATAGCAAGTTGTCATAGTTTGTCATAAAGTACGGCATAACAAATTTTGACAAAAGCCACTAAGTTAGACACAAATTTAGGACCTCCAAAGTGGGACTCCTTCCAGAATTTGAGCTTCCAAATTGCATGTCACCTTCCATGTAGGATGCCATATCACCAACGTGTCCGACAAAGTGCCACAAGATTAGTAGGAAAAATATCTGTAATGTCCCCAATTTAGCCCTACGCTCTTCATTTGGATTTAGCCTATTTCTGGAAATCCGTAGGCTACTCAGATGTGCAAATTTAGGGTTTCCACTTTCAGTAAGTCTTGCTTCCAGCTCAACTCAGCTTTTTGTTGGTTTTGAGATGAACTTACTATTTTTGGCATTGTCTATTTTTAGTAAGTCTAATTTTGGCAGTGGCATCATCAGTAGTTCAACTCAGGTCATCATGCTATTTTTGGCAATCCATTAGTTTCAGTATTGGCGTTGGTTTTGGTTATCTCCTTGGATTGAGTATTATACTTAGTCAATTTCATGTTTTTAAGTTGTACCCCACGACTAGGCCTGATGACTTCAAGTTGTTTTAAAGAGGGGACATTAAGGGGTCAAGTTAAGCATTTAATGATTTAATAAATGTTTTATTGTTGCATTTTGAAATGGACGCCAAAAAAGGAAGATGAATAATATTTTATTATTTCAAAATAAAGTGAATGGTTGAAGAGGCATCCCTTTTGGAAGTTGAAGTGATTCGGTTTCTTGGAATTCAGAGTGTTTCATTTGCCATTTGAAGCTTATTTATTGAGGCCTTGCTCATTCATTCTCATCTTTGGAAAATATTGTAAAGTTATGCTGCTGAATTGATTTTAGAACCCGGCTAAGGGGGAGCTTAGTATTTTTTATACCATTCTTCGGGCCTGAAACTATGGTTCCCTAGATGGTCATTTGGGAGTGTGCTTCATTCAGAAGTGCATATTGAGCTTTATTGTTGGAGAATTTTGATGTTATTTCCAGTTTGGAGCTTGCTGGTTCAGTCATGGCTGAAGGACGTTTTTGATTGCAGCTCCTTGGGCAAATTTTATTTCATTATGGGTATTGATGCTACATGATTCTATGCTATAGGCGACTCAAATTGCAAAAGATCAGATTTTACTATGCTTCCTTTGATTTTCTTGAGAGGCCGTACCTTCTCTAGGGCCGTACTTCTTTCAGCTTGCCTTGGGATTCGTGCAATCCATTTAGTGGCTGTTTTGGGGTCTTATTCTTGCTTGGAGCTGGTTGCCTTAACTCATGGGTATTGTAAGTTTAGTTTTGAAGTGTATCTTTGGAGTATGATGAAGATTTGAGCATTTTGATGTTTCTTAGGTTGCTGGTTCAGAACTTTCAATTTGTTGTTTGTCATATCAGATTTATATCAGTTTAGATTGTGGTTTGTATTTTCAATATTAGAGAGATTATAAGTGTGGGAGATCATCTTCTATTATTGTGCTTTGTTACCATTGTAAAACACTTGTAATTTTGCAGTTATTTTCAGATTGTAAGACTGTAAATAGTAGTACTGTTTCAGTCATTTATTTGCTGCATTTACTAGTGTTAAATTTCACACATTGTAACCCCTGGATGGTTTACCGCCAGCGTGGAGAATAAACAAATTGTATCTCTCTTTTTCACCCACTGAAAAGTGGTGAATCCCCATTCACGAGTGGATATTCGCCACAACGGATGAATTAGTTTGTTTTGTAATTTCTTCCCCCCATTGAATTAGTGGAAGTGTGGAAGTGTGGAAATCTTTCATGGCTAGTTCACCGCCTAGTTCCATTCTATTGTAATTTCATTTCAGTTATTGTTTAGTTTTCTCTGCCATATGACAACACCTCTCCTTCCTTGGGATTGAGTGTGCATTCTTGGCGTTGAGATTATTCAAACTTGGATTTCAATTTTGGAGCTAACGCTAATTCAATTGGCGTAGTGTTGATTGTGTTGTGAAAATTCAAAGAAAAATTTGGTTGGCATATTTCAATATCATTAGGATAACTAATCACCAAATTAAATGCTAGAATTTGCAAAGTTTGAGACACCTTAATCCAACAATCAAGTGTTAGAGAGATTTGTAATAAAAACCTACTTCCTAGAAAACCTACACTTAAAACACTTGATTAATGGAAGATCAATTATTAAATTATGACAGAGTTGTCTTAGCGAATATTCACTAATTATTATTACAATTTACTCTATGTATTTCCTCCAATTAGGATGTAACATACACCCTTATTTTACCTGTTTTTTTTTTTGTTTTTAGATGTGTATGAAATGTATTTTGCAATGGTTTGTTATTAACAAATATAGTGCAGATAATAAAGAGATTTGCAACAATAATCAACTCAATAAAAGTGCATTATTCAGGAATATAAGAGGCTGAAATTTCCAGATTTATGTACTGAGTAAAACATACAATTTTTCCAAAAACTAAGAGCAACCCAGATTGGGAAAGGCCATTACATATCAATTTTCAACATACCCACAAAATGCAACAAAGGTTTTGACTGCACTGTTCACAAAATCTGCAAAGTGGGAGTGTCAAACTGGAACACCACCTTCCCAAAACTCCTCCAAATTCGTTGCAAATGAAGTCTAATTGTTTTCCAGCCTTGGGTGACCCCAAACAACAACAAACACTCCTGAAAACTGAATTGTCTAGCAAGTTAGCAACTAAACTTCCACGCCCCTATCAAACATGGTATGGCCAGGAAGGAATGGTATGACCAGACCCAACAAGCAATATATATTCAATAATATGTATTGTCCCCTTTTTAGCTTGGTCTTGTTTGTTGAGGGGTTAGCCTATCATTTTGAACCTCATAGTCTGACAGTTGTGGATAGAGGGTCTTCAGTGGCAGTTACTCGATGATTTGGGACATTACTCCTCAACTGGATTCAGGTTTTGGCCTTTGCACTCATTTGACTCAAATTGGCACACTTACTATTTATAGTAAGTCACTATTTTGGGAGAGTCAGGGTTTCTATTGATAGCCGGGCACCTGAGCAGAGCATATTGGCAGTGTTGACCTTTGATTGGGCCTTTGTAGTTGTTTCCGGACTCAGTGGTGTGTACTTACTATTTATAGTAAGTCAGGCTATAGGGACATACTATTTCTTGTAGGGCACTTAGTTCAGTTGGCATTCATAGAATTGACCCAGTTTTGTTGTTGACTTAGCAGATTGGTGATTATTGGAGCATTTTGTGATAATTAATTAATTATTGTCATGACTTTATATTATAAAGTCAAATTATAAAATATTAATTGAATGGGGCCATGACCCATCATTAAGTGAATTAAAATAATATTAAAAAGTGGGTGCCCAAACCAAGGTATTTGCTAAGTTATATTAAAAAGCATCAAAAGCAAATTAAAAATAATTAAAAAGCAAATCAAGAGGGTCGACTTCTTCATGAGGAAGTATAAAAGCTTTCAAAAAGAAAATTGAATTGATTCTATGATGATCATTCAACTTTGTCTTATTTGAGAGCTTTGGAGTTTGTGAAGAAACTGAGGTTTCTGCAAATTTCATCCATTTTCAGGCTTTGGAGAACGAAATCTCTTCATAGACCAGCATTCTGAGGCTGTGAAATCATCAGCTGAAGATTGCTCATCAAGTTGGCTTCACATAGGAGTGAAAATTGTGCTTAAAGGTGAAGAGTAATCCAGGGTTTGAAGCTGAAAAAATCATTTGAAGAGAGAATAAGGAATTATTGAGTTTTTATTTGGTTGGCACACATCCCTAGGTCCGTACTAGCTGATGTACTTGCAGGTCGTACAACTCCAGCAGAAGGCGTTTTTCTTCCTTGGCGAAATCGCCTCCCTTTTTGGCTTCAATCTTGTTCCTTTAGTGGAAGCTAGGCTACAGGAGTCTATTCAAAGTGATTTCAAGGAGGAGAAACTAGTCTTGAGGGTAGGTCGATCATTTATCCAGTCAATCACATTGTTGCAAATAAACTCCATATTTCTACAAGGGTTTTATGATGGCTTTTCTTGGTATGCTCGTGTTGAATAAGCTTTGTAAATAATATATTATCAAATAAAGATATTGCAGCCTCTTTAAAACTTGGTTTTCATGAGTTTAATTATTTCATTGTAATTTTTATCATGCTTGGCATCTTTATATGAAAAATACAAAAAATTATATATTTGCAAAAACACAATTTTTTTTACAAAACCATCAAAAACTAAAACAAATTGCATTATTTAGCATAGTTTGGGGTTGAGAGACACCAGGTCTCCTACATAATATCTCTGAAAATTTCCTTGTTTAGCCACCACTGCAAACCTCCAACAATTTCAAGCTCGAAGAACTGAAGAAAAAGATGTCAAAACTCCATTAAAGCTCGATTGTGATTTCTGAATAAAAATCACCAATTAATCTCCCAGATTGAATCTTTCACGAACGTAGAAGATGTCGTTTGCAAGGGATGTCATCCTCACAAAACCTCGTGAAGAAATAGCTCCTCCAACAATGAAGAATATCCAATATACCAAAATCAACATAAAGAATGAACTCCAAAAAATGCTTTTATATCACTCCCGAAAGTGATGCCCCTACTTGCTTTTTCACCTTTTAAAATATTCAAATTTATTTTTTATTTCTCCAATGTGGCGCCCAAACACATAAAAAAGGTCATACTTTTTAAATTAAATATTTTACTTTATCCTTGGTGCCCACAATATCCTTTAATTAAAATAATGATAAAGTTAAAACTTTAATTTAACTTTATTTATTTATAACTTATCGTTATTTAATTTAAATTCACCGGACTATATCATATGCCAAAATGACACTGAAAATAACATCCATTGACAATACTAAAAATAGCAGGATAGACAATTGGCCCCTTTAGTGCTTGAGACTGACTTACTAAAAATAGTATGGGAGAAATCACCAAAAATACTCCAGAAAAGGGCCTTACATACATCACAACCTCCAGAGCTCCACTAAACACTTGTCACTACCAAAATGCTAGATAAGCTATCACCAAAGTTTCCTAACTACAACCTGTTAGCCTTCAAGAACTGCTGAATAGGCTAACTCTGCCACCCTACTGAACTGGTTAGGAAGGGGACATTATAGTCCGCCCTCCCTAAAATTGCTTGTCTTCAAGCAATCTCAATTCTAGATGCTGCAAAATCTGCTCATTCTCGCAAGTTGCATCCTCAACTGAATTTTTTTTCCATTTGACCAAATACTCCTTAATTACTCTTTTACAGAGATTCCACTCGCTGGAATCTATAATGGCCTATGGAATTAGAATCAACTTACCCTCCTCATCTAATGGTGGTAACGTTGATGAGGGGACTATATTGTGTCCTAATGCCTTAAGCTTGGATACATGAAAAATATTATAAACCCTGCTACTAGTGGGTAACTCAAGCTTGTAGACAACCTCACCAATCCTCATGAACATTTTGAATGGGCCATAAAACTTGGGCTTAAGACTCTTTGCACCACTCTTCTTGAGAGTCTATTGTCTGTATTGGTGTAGCCTCAAATACACCATGTCCCCAACCTCAAAACTATGCTCCACACGATGTTGATCAACATATAACTTATGTTGAGTTTAAGCTTGTTGCAAGTTCTCCTTCAATGATTTCATAACATCCTGACTCTCGTGCAGGAAATCCCTTGCCATAGGCACTCTACTATCTCCAAAATGAAAATCCAAGAAGTTAGGTGCCTCATATCCATATAGAGCCATGAAAGGTGACATCCTGATGAGCATGTGATAGGTAGCATTATAGCAGTATTCCACAAGATGCAACCACTTAATCCAAGCTCTCTGTTGCATTGGTACATAATTTTTGAGATACCCTTCCACCCATTTGTTGACTATCTCTATTTGCCCATCTGTTTGTGGGTGGTAGCTCGTGCTAGGAGTGAGCTCTGTCCCACTCAACTTGAAGAGTTCCTACCAAAAGAGGCTTAGGAACTTGCTATCCCTATAGCTCACAATACTCTGGGCATCCCATGCAACCTTAAAATCTCCTTGAAAAATAACAGCCATTTGAGCTGCAGTGTAGGTCGCTGAAATAGCGAAAAAATGTGCAAATTTGGTTAGCTTGTCGACCACGACATATATGCAATCCTTGTTTCGCACCTTGGGCAACCTTGTGATGAAATCCATGGAGATACATTCCGATTTCTAATTAGGAATGGGTAAGGGCTGAAGTAAACTAGCTGGATAAGTGTGCTCATTCTTATTATGCTGGTAAGTAGGACACTCTCTAACATACTTATGGACTTCATTTTTAAGTCCTTTCCAAGTGAAAGTTTCCCAAATCTGCCTGTAGGTCTTGAAGAAACCTGGGTGACCAACCATCGGTGCATCATGAAATGTCCTCAAAATTGTCCCCTTAAACTATGAAGTAAGCACTAAATAGATCCTCTCCATATGAATTATCAACTCATTGAGCACTGTATACTTGTCATCATGGATAGTGCCCTCTATGATTCCTGCTTCCCAAGAATCCTTAGCATACTCTGCTGAAATTAAATCCCTCCAATCAACAACAATCTTGTAAAATCCCCTTATAATTTTTTTTCAATTTTCACAAGCAATGTCACCTGTTAACATTAGAGAAACCATAAACCAACTGAAAGCAACTCTTTCACTTTTTGATCACTTAGATCCCAATGAGGGCAAGGTGAGAGCATATGATAGAAAGAGGATTGTTAGGCCCAAATCCAACTGAAGCACAATACTGGAAACCAACCCTTCACTTTTTGATCACCAAGTTCCTAGTGTGGGTGAGGTGAGAGCATATGGTGGAAAGGGGGATCATTAACTATGAAAACTAAAAACTGCTAAAAGTACAAATGAGAGACAACTTAGCTGATCAGAGTGTAATGCCAATGCAAACTCAACCACTTATTCAACGGGAGCATAACAGACAGCTCAGCCGATCAACATGATATGAAAAAGCATACTCGACCACTTATTCAGTGGGAGAGATATTACAAGAAAAGTAGATGTTTGGGCGGCTAGCCGACCCCTTCCGCTTTTCAGCTGGCAGTACAAGAAAGTAAAATACTGAAAGTAATGGATGGCGAGGTGTGTCCCTTCCTCTAAAAGTGGGAATTACAAAAGGTGAATTGCAGAAGCAGAGTGACTAAATCAATACTATTGATAATTGCCTTACAATATGATATAATCTGCAAATTACAATGAGAGTTAGATGTCCAATAAACTCCAATATGAAAGTAGTTGATCTCCAAACATAAGCTAACTATTCTACTAAAGAAAACAAGGCAAAAACTGAACTTTACCAATCTGATATGAATTTTGCAGCTTCAGAAATATCAGACCAGCAAGCTCCAAACTTAGTAAAATGCTCACAACTCAACCAATACTCCTCCGGTTGACATGAAACCGAGTACAAATGAAGCATAGGAGGTAGGCGCCCAAGAATAAAACAAGAAACACCCTCAAATATTTTATGCACACATCCCAAGGCCTTGTAGGAGAGGTACGGCCTTCAAGGAGAGGGCAACCAGCAAGAATAAATTCATTTCTTCATAATAAAATATGAAACTCAACAAAGTGAGGTGTCCAAGGAAGATTAATACATATGGTCAATACCCAGAACAAGCAAAAATTCACCAAGTGAGCTACAAGCAAAAACGTGCTTTTGCAAGCACCAAACCAGCAACACAGAAAACTGAGAAACACACAAAAAACTTCTAAAAACATAAAAAATAAACATCTCCATTATGTTCAATCTACTCTTCAGTGTAAAGAACAGTCCAAGGCTTAGCCAGGTGCTATCTTGCAAGCACACAACTAAGTTTGCTAGGAGGTATGCTTAACTTGAAGCGAGTTAGTAGCAATTTCAGCAACACTTCATTATAATTTTCAATGGATACCGAGAATGATGTTAGAATCCAAGATTCGAAATGCAAACCAAAAAAAACCTTCCACAAGAGAAAAACAGAAAAAGTCAGACCAATTTGCATGAAGATGTGCAAATGAATAATATTCAGGAATTTAGTAAATACAATAGATGTATTGCTTTATAAAAGCAATGTATGCATAACCCTAAAATGAAACCTTAGTGTGCACACTTAATAATTAATATATAATTAATTATTAATGTTCCTAAGTTTAGCTTAAGTAACTAAAGTGATAAGTGATTTAATTAATTAACCAATATGATTAGATTAATTAAGTGAAATAACTTATTACTCTAACACCCCCCCTTAAGATGAACTTAGGAAGTAGCTAAAACACTAAGGAAAAGATGCATGAAAGCAAAGATGGGTCCCGACAACAAGGCCTGATCAGGTACCCATGTACAAATGCAATGAATGAGAAAGAGGAGAAAACCTAGTGGGACAAAACCCCCCGTCAATGAGATGACCTACTGCAAAGAAGCACTGGAAGAACACTGGTGGAGTGACACTGGAATCCTGAATCTGGCAAGCAAGGAAAGATACCTTTGTTTACAAGAAACCATATTAGAGTCACTGTAGGACTCAGGTGGAATCATGATAATGCAACAGCAGACCCAATGCCAAGGAACACTCGAAAACTCACAAACTAGAACAACCCTAGAATCTATGAAGCAACAATAGATGAATAAATGATTCCCCCCATAAGAGGGAATGATTTGATGAAAAAATCTAGAAGCTATGTGTATCTCGATGCCGATGCCAAACTGTGACTAAAACTGATCCATAGGAGCAAGTACCATGAAGATTCTAGAACATTAACCATAAAATGAATGGCCCTCAAACTGAGATGTGACCCGATGTGAATCTGATACGATTCAGGATCATTAACGATAGACTCTCAATCTGAGATGTGAACCGATGCGACCAAAATGTGTCAAGCTATGAGCAAGATGAGGCCAAAAGAAACTACATGATCCAGGTACAACTCATACGAGTTGTCATCAATATAAAGATGAGATCAAAGTGCATGCAATGCAGTTACACTCTAATCTATTTATTATGCAAGAAACCCTCTTGATGGAACTTTATATAAGTTCATTTATTACAATAACCCATAATTGTAAAAAGAGAGAATGCAAAACATGCATAAATTAAAGAGAAAATGCAAACTTGGTGCATGAAAACAAAAAGAGTGCATGCACAAATCAATGTTCACATCTGTCTCCATGATTAAAATTGACCTTAGATCTGTGTAGAGGACTGAATCTAAAAAAATGGCCAACACCAATGTGAAGTGCTCAAAACTAGCTTTTCGTCGATATCTCGTTTGCCAAAAACGGACATTGTGGCCAAAAGTTATGAATTTT
Source organism: Sequoia sempervirens (assembly GCA_007258455.2). Classification (NCBI taxonomy): domain Eukaryota; kingdom Viridiplantae; phylum Streptophyta; class Pinopsida; order Cupressales; family Cupressaceae; genus Sequoia; species Sequoia sempervirens. The sequence continues at coordinate 65,700 of VDFB02019401.1, forward strand.
TCAAAAAAGCTGAATTTAGCTTTCAGGAAACGAGTTTTCTAGCAAAAAAAAGTTTACTTCTGATTTTATTTCCTCAAAATTTTATCAAGGGTTTGATGCAAGCCGTTTTTATTGGAGCCGTTTTTCATTTTTGTTTCAGAAATCAAACTTCCACTCAGTTGTAGGAAAAATGATTTTTGGGTTTTGTAGGCAGGGTCAAAATCTAAACTGGGTATCTTTTAGATTTTGCATCTTGCACAAATCTGGAGAAAATTGCTGTACAAAAAGCGGCGCACGTTATTTTTTTCTATTGGCTGAAGGTTAAAAAAAAATATTTTTTCTACTAGATGTGCAAATGAATAATATTCAGGAATTTAGTAAATACAAGAGATGAATTACTTTATAAAAGCAATGTATGCATAACCCTAAAAGGAAACCCTAGTGTGCACACTTAATAATTAATAAATAATTAATTATTAATGTGCCTAAGTGTAATATCCCCTTCTTGAGCATGATCTTTTCAGTTGACCGTTGGCCTATTCTGGAGACCCGTAGGCTACTCAAAAGGTGAAATTAGGGTTTCTTGTTTTGGAGGTTGCTGTTGCTCGTGAATGGTTGATTGAATGGCGGATTCTTTCTGGGTTTTCAGAGAGCTTTGCAGTGGTGTGTTTTTCTTGGCATTCCGGGCACCTTCAGGAATTTACTATTTTTAGTAAATTCTATTTCTGGCAGTGGTTCTGTCATTCTCGGCACAGTTGGCTTTCCTCTTCAGTTGACTTAGTTGATTTGTTCAATTTTGGCCATGGGGATGCTTCTTGGAGAGATAAGTGCTTTCTTTAAATAATGTTATGTTTTAATGTTATAATACCCGCCTTGGCCTAGTCTCATAACTTAATGTTGTCTTAAAAAGTGGTCTTCAAGGGTGGGTGCTTCATGAAGGTGATTTATATTTTATTAAAGTAAAAAATGAAGCTTGATTTTGGACGCCTACTTCTTGAAAAGGTGAATTTAAAAATAAAAGTCAAAAGTGAAAGCTTGAAAAAGGGACGCCATCTCTTGGAGGGAAAAGGAGTTATTTGAAATTTGAAAATTAGGGTTTCTAGAAGCTTCTGGAGAGTCTTCTCAAATTATAAAAGGAAGCCTTGGGTCCTCATTTGGATATCTTATGTCTGAAGTATTGTTATGCTGCCGAAATGGTGTTGGGACTGCTTCGAGGAATGAATGCCTCTTAGCCTTGGCTCGACTTCATGCTTGTGAGATAGCATCTAGTGGAGAATTTAGTTGGTTTATGAGTGAATTTGTAGTAAGGTTTGCTTTGTTGCATTGTTTTGCTTGTAGTTCTGTTTTATTGCATTTTATATCTGATTCTGGAGTTGCTGTTTCAGTGTAGCTGCATATGGTTTTTACATATAAGTCAAAAAATACAAAAATAATCATTCTGGGTATTGCATCTATCTCTTTGTCTATGAGGGGCGACCCTTCCCGCTTATTCTCAGATTTTTTGAAGAAGTCTTTGATTTTATTTAAGAAAATCGCCCTTCCTTGAGGGCCGTACCATTTGGGGCTGCGTTGAAATTCGTGCATAAAATATTTAGAGTCTTTTGGTCTTTTTTCATGATTTAATATGGGGCGCCATCATCTGAGAGTCACTTTGCATTTGGTCTCATGAGATTTGAGTGAGTTTTGTGGGAGTTATGAGTATTTTGGTTAAGTTCTGTGTTGCTGGTTTTGACATTCAAGCTGCTGTTCTGTCATATCAGTTTGTGTAGTTTGCATTCTTGGTGATGGGTTTGAGTCTGGAAGGTCACAAATAACTCTGGAATGATCATATCTATTACTGCAGTAGAGGAGAGCTTCTAATCTTGTTCATTGCAAGCACCTTCTGATATATTGTAAGCTGAACACTAGTACTGTCAGCATTTTCCCCTCTGCATCTTCATTTTACTGTAATACCCACTGAATAAGTGGAAGAGGCTGGCTTGCCGCCTATTTGCATTTGAATTGTATGGTAGTTTGTAGCATCTCCGCCATATGGTAGCTCCCTTCCCACCTTGGGTTGGTAAGCACATTCTTGGCATCGAGCTTACTTTCAACATAATAGATGATAGGGATCCTTTGACCATATGGTCGTCGTCATCCAACGCATTCTTGGTTAGAGTTCTATATTCAGCATTGCATTGAGATCCTCTGACCATATGCTCACACCTTGCCTAATTCGGGATCCTAGTGCACATTCTTGGTTAGGGTTAATTCTGCATTGTTTGGGTTTTCCTGCTAACCTTAACTGGTGCATGTTGTTTGTAATTGCAAAAAAGAAAAAAATTGGTTTGGAATATTTCACTAAGTTTAGCTTAAGTAACTAAAGTGATAAATGACTTAATTAATTAACCAATATGATTATATTAATTAAGTTAAATAACTTATTACTCTAACAAATAAAGCCCAACACTCTTATTTATAACTTCTCCACAAATTCAAATTCATTTTCCTCCAATTAGGGCGCTCAAAATGACATTCAAATTAATTTGTATTTGAGTTCCTTCCAAATTTCATTTGCCTCCTTGACTTGGCGTCCAAACATGAGGGAGAGATAATTTATCAAAAATGCAAATAAAACATTAGTTTGGCGTCCCCAAAGATATAAGTTAAAAATACATTAATAGTGACTTAAATATTTCCCCTCAAGAAGTCGTCCACTTTAGCATTTGAAATATTTTTCACTTAAAACATTATCTCACCAAAAATTTAAGTTGCCAAAATAAGCATCACAAATATTGGAGACCAAACTGAATATACTGCCCTGCTAGAAATAGCCATAGTACCAGACTGCTAAAATATTGCCAAAAATAGAATTGCTAAAAATAACACTTACTATAAATAGCATATTGCTAAAAATAGTGTCTCCAAATGCATTTTAACCACATTTTGGACAACCATTGTAACTTACTAAAAATAGTAAGTCCAAAAACGTTATCTGTTTTAGTTGCAAGTCATACCACTGCAAAGCTCTATGAAAACCCAAAAGGAATCTAGAATCCAAATTGCAAAACTCCAACATGCAAACTCCCAAAACTGCCAAAGTATTCTCCTAGAAAATAGGAAACCCTAATTTATGCTTTCGACTAGCCTACGGGCCTTCGGGATAGGCTAACGGGCAACTGCACTGATCACTGCTAAGAAGGGGACATTACAAATCTCAACCAGAGAACATATATGAGGCCTCCTAGAAAGTGCATCGACAACTACATTCTTCTTCCCCTTGACATATACAATGTTGAAATCATATACCTGTAGTCTACTAACCCACTTTTGTTGTCTATCGTTAAGATCCTTTTGGTTCATGAAGTATTTGATGTTATTATGGTCCATTTTGATGATAAACCTACCCCTTACTAGGTATGGTCTAAATTTGGCTAATGCATGCATGATAGCCAACAGTTCTCCTCACTATCTTCGAATCAGATTGCTGATCTGATTTTTTGATGCAGATTCGTCAATAGAAAAATACTCTATTTGCTTTTCCTTCACATTGCATTTGTGAGATGGGTCCCAAGCCTCTCTACAATAGAAGCATAATTTCTTTCTCCGAAGGTCATTGAGCTACTCATCCAAATTGTTAGTCTCATGACATGGCTGATGTGTTTCCTTATGAAAAGTTTTCTTATCCTTATCCTTCTTATGAGGGAAACTGTTAGATTGAAATTGGCTTCTAAGAGTAGAAGCCTCCATGTCTCTAGCCTTCTTAATGGCTTCTTGTAATGAAGATGGATTAAGGGCCTTAATCCAACCTTGCAATGGATCTGAAAGAGCATCCATGAAAATAACAATGAGCTTCCTCTCTAAAATATTTGCGACTAACACTGAAAGTCTTTGGAAATCAGCAACATATGCTTCCATTGAACCCCACTGTTTGAGTTGAGCCAACTCTTTGAAGTGCAAGTCTGGGTTTTTCTTGTCAAATTTGTTTATCAACCTCTTTGTGAACTCAACATATGAATCAATTTGGTCATGACCCAAGGTAATGATGCCATGGTGCCATCACTCATGAGAGCTACCATCCAAATGTATAGTTGCATACTTGATAGCCTCATTCTCTTGCATTGGGTTGAGTTGGAAATATGTGTCCAACTTCTGAACCCATGCCCTAGTTGTGGTCTTTTCAGAGCCGTCAAAGTATGAAATTTATAGCTTACCCACCTTCCGCTATAACTCCTGATGGTGTTGTCTACAACTCCTATGTGGTCTATGTTTCATTCTGAGGTCCATGTAATCACGAAAGAATATCTCAGCTTGAAAATCCATCCTTGAATCTCTCCAATCTTGTAAAATCTGATCTTGAAGTTCCTGTTGGGTGGGTTCTTCCTCTACACTAGGATTAACTCTTGATGGAAAGTTAGGCATTAAGGGCTTGGAATTGGTTGTTCTGGTTCTGCCTTGCTGATTTGTCCCTCTTTCATTCACTAAACCTTCACCCTTACCATTGTTCCTGCCTGTTGGTGTGCGTTTTATTACCCACTGAACACAGAGTAAAATGTCCAAAGACACTCTATCCTCTTTTGAAAAATCACTGCATATGCTAAGATGGCGAGAAGATCATATGGCAATTCCAAGGTTTCTTTTGTTAGGTCTTGACATGTGGATAAGCTCAATGGCCTTGTGATATGCTGGTAATACACAAAGGGACTTATGCTAGGCTCGTTCAATTCACAATGAAGGTCTAGACAATGAAGGTCATTGTTTGGGTGTTAGATCGTGGACTTCAAGCAAACTAAAAAGGAGACAAAGGTTTAGAAGTTCTAATCTACTCCTAAGAATTCAAGAGACGGTATTGACTTGGTGAAACCAATAACAACACTTTGCTTCGCCACACTGAGGACAACTACACAAAGTGAGTGCAATCTTCTAAGGCGTGTGCTTGTGATTTTCACATCATGAATAACTACCATCAAATCGAACAATATTTATCTAGATAGAAGTTAAGCATCCACAATATAGGCTCAGGCTAACTTTACGCATTGAACAAAAATCATTCATTCAAACAAAGTATGAGCAAGAGTTCACCAATCCATACTATCAAATCTTTCATTCATCTAACAAACATGCAAATAAAATCTAAACTATGATGAGGGATGAGAACCATGCCAACTCCAAAATAATAGAGGTAATCACCATCAATTCGAACAATGCATTTCTTATTACTTTGGCAATTGTAAGCAACAATTTACTTATCTCAACATGTTTTGCAACATGCTCCCATGTTTTACAAATGAGGGGCAAACTCAATTTATATTCTCTTCAATTACAATTCAATGGCCAAGATTGATTTCAAATTAACGGTCGAGATAACAAAATAAAACCCTAATTAGGGTTTGTTACAACTAACTACCTCTCGACCAATGAGAAAATTACATTTGGGGACACTTGTCCCTTTGCTAAATATAAACCAATTCCATGGATAAGTCAGATTCATTGAAGCTAGACATGTTGACTTGGAACAATTTGATTGGTTGGAAGATGACGAGGCGCCACCTCAGCGTGTTGGATGTCCCCCTTGGTCACTTTGTTCTTTTTCCATGTACTTGGCTTAGAATATCTTTCCTTGCCTACGACTCTGTCCTTTGAATCTTTGAGGTTTGGAAGTCTCCCCTTGGAGCAAATGTCTAGACTTAAAGTTATTCAACTTTTCTTTCCTGATTGCTTTGAAATTCCTTCGAGTGCCTTGAATTTGGAGAACTCCCCTGTGCTTTTGCCACAATGGAGGAAATTGGAACTTTCTCTGTGAAGTATTTTCCATACTTAGCCAAAATTTGGCTATTCAATTTCATTTTGTAACACCTTCATGTGAATCATTTAACACTTAGCCAAGATTTTGGCCATCTCTATGCTTGAATGAACTTTGCTTGTGGATTTGCCTTCAATTTTGAATTTGGCTTGTGCTAAGTAGGGCAGACACCATCCTTGTGCAAGGATTTTATTCATTTCCTCTTTACTTTTCCTCTTTATTCCTCTTCATTCCTCCTGTTTTCTTTCCAACACTTTGTCAAAATTTGATTATTTTGTTGTAGGAAAATTCCACACTTAGCCATTTTTTTGTTTCCTCTTGGCAAATTTTACCATGTTTGTTTCTAACCTTGATGGACTTTGGCACATGTCATGCCATTTTTCTATTATGCTTGAGCGGGCTTCGTCATTGGCAAGCCAATTCTTTTTCTCTTCCTTAGGTGGACTTGGCTACTGGTTGGACAATTTGCTTTTATCATGGGCGGACTTTGAATGATCTTAGATATTTTCCCAAGTGTCAAGTCGGAGCTCATTATTGTTTGGACGTTTTGAATTTATAGCATGGCAGACTTCACATTTTCCATGCCATTTCATGGCAGAGTTCATTGTGTCTTGGGCACTATAACTTTTGACCTAGGGGGATTTCATCATTGGCAAGCCACTTTCCTTGCTAGTTGGGCAGGCTTCATGATCAGCAGGCCATTCGTGGGCGGACTTTGGACTTGGCAGGACATCTTCCTTCTTGGCTGTGTTTTGGACATCTTCAATTTAGCCTTGGCAAACTTCATGATTGGTTGGCCATGTCGGGGTGGGGTTGCTCATTGCTTAGGGAATTTTGAAATTTTATTCACCAAGGTATCAACACTTAGACAATTTTCCGAGTTTTTCTCCCCAAGGTATCAACACTTAGCCAATTTTCTAAGTTTTTCTCCCCAAGGTATCAACACTTAGCCAATTTTCTAAGTTTTTCTCCCCAAGGTATCAACACTTAGCCAATTTTTTGAGTTTTTCTTGGCGGACTTCATAGTTGTTGTACCACTTTGCTCATTTGCTAAGACGGAGTTGGAGAATTTCACGCCAAAGCATGGCGGACTTGGAGTTCCTTATGCTAGGGCGAACTTTGAGTTTCTTGTGCCATTTCATGTGTTGGGCGGACTTTGCCAACTTCATGCCAACTTCTACCTTGGGCGGACTTCATCAATACTTAGACATTTTTGAATTTTTCCCTTGGGCGACTTCACCTTTGTCTTGCCATCCATTCTTTTAGCTTGGGCGGACTTTGCCAATGTCTTGCCATCTTCACCTTGAGCTAGGCGGACTTTGTTTGGGCTTGGACATGATCCACTTCCCTTGGGCGGACTTGGCTTGATCTTTGCCATCTCCTCTTGGGCGGACTTGGCTTGATCTTTGCCATCTCCTCTTGGGCGGACTTTGCTTCAGGTTGGACATGTCTGATCTTCCTCTAGGCGGACTTGGAACTCCTCATGCCAAGTTTGGGCGGACTTTGCCTTTGGCTTGCCATGTGCATTCTCCTTTGGGTGGACTTTGGCTTTGGCTGGACAATGTGCCGGACCATGTGCTGAACTATGTACTGGACCATGTGCTTATTCCTCTAGGCAAACTTGATGATGCTTGCGCCATGTTTACCTTGCCTAGCCTTTGGATGCATTTCTTTCTTTCATCTGGATCATTTGAACAAAACCCTTGCTTGGAGATTTTTCTTGCTTTTTATGCTTGGAGGCACAAATTTTTGATTCTAAAGATATAAACGTTGACACAATGACCTGTGGGACCCAATCCTAGGTCAACTTTCAAAAAAGTTGAAAAAGCAAAAAGTAAAAAGCAAAAAGCAGGCCAAAAAGCTGCTTCCTGGATTGGTCTCAAAGTGCCAAAAATAGAAAAAGCAAAAAGCAAAAAAGCAGAATCCCTAAAAAATAGGAAGTGTCAGAATTGACTCAAAGCAATGGCGTTCTTCGTCCTCCAGACCTTCTGAGCACTTTGACGACGTCTAGGCATTGTTCTGGGCTTGAATTCTCTACTTGAATCGGATGACCACTTGAAAACTCTAACTCCTCATTGTAAAAGAAAATGGTGATTAGCAGTTGCGACGCCAAGGAAAAACCCCAAAAAGAAAAAAACAAGGGGGTCCTCATTTGAAATGGGGTGATGTGTGAAAAGGTCACAACACTGCCGATCCCTCTATTACATTCATTCTGACTATTATTGTTCCCTCCATAGTTTCCAACATTATTCCCTTGATTGTTATTGTTGTTCCCAAGCAACTGCTGGTTCATTAAAGCCATCATCTGGACTAAACTCTACTACAACTCACGCTGCCCTCTAGCCAAATCATTCAACATCTCCCTAGTCCTATGTTCCTATGGTCGCTCTCTATCACACATTTCAGTGCTTGCAAAGGGATCTAACTCTTGTTGGCTCTCAAGGCTTGCTTTGGATCTGTTTCTTAGATTATAATGATGGGTATATGGTTGCATTATTCATTCAGTCAACTCTCATAACACTGTGTTTCCAAAACCCCTTCAGGATGGAAGGATACACTGCTCTGATACCACCGTAACATACACCCTTGTTTTTTTGTTTTCAGATGTGTATGAGATGTATTTTGCAATGGTTTGAGATTAACAAATATAGTGCAGATAATAAAGAGATTTGCAGCAATAATCAACTCAATAAAATTGCAATATTCAGGAATATAAGAGGCTGAAATTTCTAGATTTATATTTTGAGCAAAATATACAAATTTTCCAAAAATGAAAAGCAACCCAGATTGGGAAAGGCCATTATATATATATTTTCAACATACCCACAAAATGCAGTAAAGGTTTTAACTATACTATTTACAAAATCTGCAAATTGGGAGTGTTAAACTGGAATGCCACCTTCCCAAAACTCCTCCAAAGTCATTGCAAATGAAGTCTGAGTGTTTTCCAGCCTTAGGCAACCCCAAACAGCAATAAACACTCCTCAAAACTGAACTGTCCGGCAACTAAACTCCCACGCCCCTATCAAACATGGGACGACAAGCAAGGAATGGTATGACCAGCCCCAACAAGCAATAGATATTCAACTCTCCATCCTGATGATGGCTCACTGTGTGTGATCCGAAACGTTGATGAAAAAAGAGTCCACACAATCAAATCCAAAAGCAATAGATTCAAAAAGCAATAGATATTCAATAATATCTTTGAAAATCTCCTTGTTTAGCCACCACTGCAAATCTCCTATGATTTCAAGCTCAAAGAATTGAAGAAGAAGAAGATATCAAAACTCCATTAATTCTCGGCTGTGATTTCTGAATAAAAATCACCTTTTAATCTCCCAGATTAGATCTTTGACCAATGTAGAAGATGTCGTCTACAAGGGATTTTGTCCTCATAAACCCTCTTGAAGAAATAGCTTCTCCAACAATGAAGAATATCCAATATACCGAAATCAACATAAAGAATGAACTCCTCCAAAAAATGCTTTTATATCACTCCCCAAAGCCATGCCCCTTCTTGCTTTTTCACCTTTTAAAATATTCAAACTTATTTTTTATTTCTCCAATGTGGCGCACAAACACATAAAAAGGCCATACTTTTTAAATTAAATATTTTACTTTATCCTTGGAGCCTACAATTGTCCTTTAATTAAAATAACGATAAAGTTAAAAATTTAATTTAACTTTATTTATAACTTATCGTTATTTAATTTAAATTCATTGGACTATATCAAATGCCAAAATAACATCCACCGACAATACTAAAAATAGCAGGATAGACAATTGGCTCCATTGTTACCCAAGATTGACTTACTAAAAATAGCATGGGAGAAATCACCAAAAACACTCCAAAAAGGGCTTTACGCACATCACAACCTCCAAAGCTCCACTAAAAACCTGTCACTACCAAAATGTCGGATAAGCTGTCATTAAAGTTCCCTAACGACAACGCATTAGCCTACGGGAACTGTTGAATAGGCTAACTCCGCCACCCTACTGAACTAGTTAGGAAGGGGACATTACACAGGATTTTGTAGTTTTGGATTTTTCTCTTGTTCTTTCTTTAGATTATTGTATTGATTGATTTTAGAGACATCAGGGAATCTGACATGTCCCCTTTTTGGAAGTAGTGCCACGGAGAAGACCTCTAGCTTGTTCCTGTTTCTTGTAGGCTAAAGGGCAAAGCAAGGGAAATCAATTTTAATATTATTCTAAGTTGTGCCCGGTAATCATTAATTTAAGGGCCAACTTAAATAATATTATTAAAATAAAAAATGTTTCAAGCTAGGCACACCTTCCAACCAAGGTTTCCATACAGTTCAAATTTCATATCAGCTGGTTAATCATCAATCTAAGGGATCACACATCAAACTCAGGTCTGGACAACGAATTTGGAGCTGCCACATCACTTTCTGACATTGTACTTGCTGGTTTGAATGCTACTTGCTATGCCAACATTATATTAGCAGTTGTACACTTCATCAGCTGACAAACTCATCTTGCTCTGCTGTACAACCCTTTGTGAGTGTAAAATGATCTTTAAAAAATGCATTTAGCATTATTTATCAGCATTTGTAGTTAGAATGGAATTATTGTGAAGAGTTTCATATTGCTGAATTGAGTATATTTAACATTCTAGGGTTTTATCATGACATGAATCAGCAATATTTGATGTTGTTTATTGCAATTGTGGATTGATATCAACAATTTAAGGGTTTGAAAATTTGAACCAAAATTTATACTTGCTGTTGTGTTTCATTTCCTTTCTAAAGAATCAGAAAATATACGAATTATTGTTTGTTTCCTAGGGTTGTTTGAAAGGGGACATTACAGATTCTTAAGTTGTCAAGAGATTTTACCAATGAATTGTACCATTGTCTTTTTAGTTGCTTACTAATGTCTTTTAGTTCTAAGTCTAACCATAGAGCTAATTTTGTGGGATTCTTAAAAAATGCTTTTTGTATGTGTATAGTAGCTTGATTATTTTCTGTAGCATTCTAAAAACATATATGGTTTTTGATGTGTGCATGCAAATATGAGTAGTCTAAACTCTCTTAATTTTTTAAATTAAGCACTATAATTATTTATGGGTGGTCAAAAAGTTAATTTCGTTAAATACTTAAAAAGACAATAAATCATCTAATTGTTCTATTGCATATAGGACTATTTGCTGGTGGTTCAATAGCTCTCATTGCAGGAACTATCTTCCTAATTCGATTTTTTAGAATTTATGAGAAAAGGGGAGTTACTCAGTATATGGATGCTGTCTTTCCCCTTTATAGGTATGCTCTCATGCTTTGTTGTTTGCATAGAATCTGTGTTGGTTAGCAAGTTGGAATATATTATTACATGAATATATATTACTATTAATCCATGGAAAGAAATAATGTTGCCAATGTTTTGTCAATATAATATTTTATAATTATGTACTGTTGTTGGAAAGTATTTTATTAATTGGTTTTACTTAATTTTTGAGTGAATAAGTAAGAAAATATCTGGAAGCAAATCTTTAGCCAAGATCTAAAATTTAAGCATATGCACAAAACGTAGATTTCTGCAAGTAGGCTCTGCTATTGTACAGTCATGATAATAAAGAAATAAAAGTATTTTGGACTCATATGGTTTAGTATATAATGATGAGGAATATCTTTATGTTATGGCTTGGATGAACTTGGAAGGGTTACTTTAAAATTAATTGTGTATAGAATCTAGATAATTCCAATGTCATGTTTATTTCCATTCCCCCTCCTGTAGGTGCTCTATACAATGGGCATTGTTTGTGATGTCCCCTTCTAGCTAGATACTTTAGTCTAGCTGTGGTTTAGCCTATTATTGGACCCTCGTAGGCTATTACAGATGGATATGGGGTCAAATTGGACATAGGAGGTTTGGGTTGTTCAGTGTTTTTGGCTTTCTCAAAGTTCAGTGGTTGGTTTGAGCTTAGAGAGTTTGATTTAGGCTTCATTTGAGTGATTCTTGCTATTTTTAGCATGTCTTTTCAGGCACTTGGGAAATAATTTCTTGGACTCCAGTTTTAGACGGTTTTGCTAGATTCTCAATATTGAGAGAGTTATGATTATTTCAGCGAATTCCAGCATGTTTAATGATTAATGATTACATATAAAGTTAAATTGACTTTATATTTAAATCACTTAAGTGATGGGTTTAAAACACATCGAATGGGGCCAATTGAGTATTTTATTTTGGAGGAGAATTATTAAAAGTTTTCCCTAAGTTTAATTCAATTAAATGTTAATGATTTTATTTAATGTTATTTCATTAAAAAAATCGCAGCCTTGAAGAGGAATTTCGATTAGGGTTTTTGGAGGCATATATTTGCTTGAGAAATGAAGAATGAGGTATCCATTGATATTGCTATCATTTTGAAAACAGGTTTTTGTGCTCTGAGAAGGGTTTCAGCCATTGCCATTGAAGAACGTAGTTTCTTCTGTGAGTCTCCATTTGAACTGGTGAAATATCCAGCGAATTTGGTATCTAGAGAGTTTCATACAGAAACTCTGATTTGTGCTTCAGCAGTTGTGAGGAAGATTCAAAAATTTATAGGGGTTTCATTGCAGATCAAAATATTTAAAGATTAATCATTTGCTTATTAAAGTTTGTACCTGCTGCTACAATACGGCCGTGAACAGTAATGTGTAAACAGTGACGCGTGAACAGTAACGCGTGAACAGTAACGCGTGAATAGTAATGCGTGAATAGTGATGCGTGAATAGTGACGCGTGAACAGTAACCCGTGAACAGTACCATCGTGAACAGTAAAATGCTACAGTGCTGTCGTGAATAGTGAAATGTTTCAGTTCCGGTTGAAGGCAAGGCAAAAATAAAATAAAAATCAAGTTCCATGTTGTCACCATTGTTTTTATTATGAAAATAACGTAATTTCCCATCCTCTTGAGAAATAAAGATTCATTGCAGCAGTAGTTCAGTTGTTTCAGAATTTTCAGATTATTGTAATTAGTTTCAGTTTTATGTTATTTGCTTTTTATGTCAATAAACCCTCAAAACACAAAAAAAAACAATATATCTATTCAAAACACCAAAACAAATTCAGACATTGCATTCAGTAGCAGAATAGTATAGAAGCATATTACGCAAGTAATTGGTAAATTAATTGATATATTAACAATGAGCAAGACGCTCAATAAATACTATATAGGATTTACAGAAAGCCAAAAGGATAAGATCGGAGACGATCTTATCTTCAGAAAAAGCAGGAAGTTTCTAAAAGAAACTTCAGATAAGATCTCGTACAACAGGGACGATCTTATCAAGATATTTTACAATATTTTACACTATTGAGCATTAATAAATAAATAATAAACATTATTTTAATACCCTCCCTTAATGCTCAATCTATCAACTACACCAAGATGCCCCCTAAATTTCACAAACTTATCTGTACTGAGCGACTTGGTGAGAATGTCTGCTGTCTGATCCTCTGTCGGAACATACAGCAACTGAACTGATCCGTCTTCAACCAGCTTCCTAATGAAATGACAATGAGTTTCCACATGCTTGGTTCGCTCATGGAAGACCGGATTCTTGGCAAGTTTGAGAACTCCCTGATTATCACAGAACAAGGGAGTCGGACCTGCTTGAGATATTTGCATATCGGCAAGCATCCGGGAAGCCAAACTGCCTCACATGTTGCTTTTACTGCTCCCCGATACTCTGCTTCTGTCGAGGAGAGAGCCACTGCCTGCTGCTTCTTACTAGTCCATGTGACTGCACCGGATCCCAAACTGAACACATACCCAGATGTTGATTTCCTGTCATCAACTGAACCTGCCCAATCTGAATCTGTGAACCCACTGAGTTTAGGATCATGACTCCGAGTGTACAAGAGTCCAAAATCAGTGCCCTTCACATAACGCAGCACACGCTTCGCTGCTACCCAATGATCAGCCTTGGGGGCTGTCATGAAGCGTGATATGTAGCTCACTGCAAAACTCAAACTCTAGCGCAGCAAGATAGATGAGGCCTTACTAGTTGCCTGAATGTTTCATCTACCACAGGTGAATCGGACTTAGCTGACAATTTAAGCCCTTTTTCCATGGGTGTAGAGGCAGGTTTGCAATCCTGCATTCGGAACTTATCCAGAAGACTTCGAGCATACTTGGACTGGGAGATGAAAATGCTGCTCTCTGTCTGTCAACACCTAAACAATAATGCAGGAGGCCCAAGTCTGTCATGTCAAAAGTTTTGCACAAGTCCTGTTTGATCTCAGTGATCAAAAGTGCTGAACTGCCGGTAATGATCAAGTCATCCACGTAGACAACAACAAGAATCTCATTACCAGTATTCTTGACATACAGGTTCGAGTCAGATGGACTCCTCTGAAAGCCATGATCTGTGAGGTACGTGTCAATTTTTATGTACCAAGCCCGAGGAGCCTGTTTCAGGCCATAGAGTGCCTTGACCAATCTGCACACCTTCTGTTCTTGACCAGCAACTTTGAAACCTGGAGGCTGCGTCATGTATACTTCCTCCTTCAACTCACCATTGAGGAAAGCACTCTTCACATCCATCTGATGGACCTTCCAACCAAATTGAGCTGCTAAGGCAAGGACGAGCCGTATGGTACTCATTTTGGCTGTAGGAGCAAAGGTCTCCTCATAGTCAATGCCTTCTTTTGTGAGAACCCCCGTGCAACCAGACGAGCTTTGTACTTGTCAAGGGTTCCGTCAGCTTTGTACTTCACCTTGTACACCCATTTGCAGCTAATGGGCTTCTTCCCTGAAGGAAGATTGGAAAGGACCCAAGTGTGATTCTTCTGAAGACTCTAGTATTCTAATTCCATTGCCTTTTCCCACTCAGGTATCCCTTTTGCCTCTGAATATGTCTGAGGCTCATAAACACTGTGAATGTTGGCCATGAGAGCAAAATTCACTGTAGACTACTGTTTGCTCTTGTTTTTGGATCATCTACCCTCAATGAGCTCATCAGCACGAAGATCACTGATAGTCTTAGCCCACCATTTCGGTCGGAGAGTAGATGCGCCAGCATCAGATGCAACAGGAGAAGCTGGATCTGGGTATGGATCTGGAACAGGTTCAGCAGGGAGATGTTCATGATGATCTGGAGGAAACTCAGGTTGAGCATCATCAAAGACTAGGTCTTCGTCATCCCTCCCATCAGGTGGACCTAATGAAAGTCGGACACTCATATCAGGAGCCTGTAGAGGCTGATCCTCTGAATGCTGAACAGGTGAAGAAGAGTGAAATGGACCTCGTTCCTGTTGTTGCGTGTTTTATGACAAACAAAACATTTTAGAACAAAGTGTCACAGACGCTCTATTCTCTCTTGAAAAACTACTTCCTATGCTAAGATTGCAAGTGAGATCATAGGGTAATTCCAATGTTTAAGATGAACGCGGGTAGGCTCTGTGGTATGGATGTGATTTGCTGTGGGCACAAGTAAGATTTTGCAAGTTATTCGAAGAAGTGGAGACATAAACGCAGTACCATTTTGGGTTTTTTGATTTTATATAAAAAGATTTAGGGTTTAGAGACTTTTATGCTACTCCTAAGAAATCAAGAGAAGACGAAGACTAAGTGAAACCCAATAAACTATACTCTGTTTCGCCACGTTCAACGACAACTACGCAGAGCAAGTGCAATCTTCTAGGAATGTGCTTGTGATTTTCACGTGATAAATAATTGCCATCAGATCGAACAACAATTATTAAAACAGAAGTTAAGCGTCCACAGTAAAGCTCAGTCTAACTTTGCACATTGAGTGAAATCATCCACCCAAAGAAAGTATGAGCTTGGTTTTACTAATCCCCGTTATCAATCAATCATTCTTCTAACATACATTTTAATTCAAATCTGCTAAGCGAGAAAGAAAATATGCGACCATGCAACTATTCAACAATCAAGTACTCAAAGCACCTCATGCATTTGAACTTCATTATCAAAGTATCTTTTCACAACAATCTCATAAAAACTCTCTCTTTATTTCTAACTATCTCAAATCTGCTCTAACTCTTAATCTCTAATCTCTATATCTCTACCTTCTAATCTTCTAATGAATTTCTAATGAGAATGAGAGAGTGAGGGGGGGGTTTATATAGTTTTTCAAGATTACAAAGAACGGCCGAGATTGATCCAAGATCAATGGCCAAGATTAAATGGAACTAAACCCTAATTAGGGTTTCCAAAACCACAATCAGTTAATTGAAGAGAACACTAGATAACTAGAGTGGCATCCTTATCCACTTGTGCAGCCTCACGTTCTACGAACCTGGACACTATCAGGTCGACCTCTTCCATGGCAATGTCGGGCAGCACGCTGATGTTGTACTCCAACAAATCCAAGTTCTCGGCACATTCTGCAAACATAGTCGCCCATGCTGGCTCTTGCAACAAGAAAGAACTTCTGATGGCCATGAATTCGAACACCTTGGTGAATCCTTCTTTCATGATTGGCCCGGTGGTGGAAAAAACTTTTTGTACTTGCTCCTTCAGAATCCTCGGCCGCAAGTGTTTCCTTCGGACGATTTCCTTGTCTAGCATATCTGCAGCCATCTCATAGATTTTACTTTGAATTTCTTTTACTTGTTCTTCAATTCTACCACCGTCCTGCTTCACCTTTTCGAGGACTCCTTTCCTTGAGATCAAAGCAAAATACCATCCGTTGAAGTCATATGCTGCTCCAGCTTCGATAACCTTGTCTTTGATCAATCTTTGCTTTGAAATGCCCTTCAGTTCCCGAATGCATGGGATGATCCTGCTCCGAATATCCTCGAGACTGCTCCATGACTCTGCAAGATCTGCAATTCGTGAAAGCATGAAGGAAGCCTGCTCATTTACTTGCGCCAACTTTTCTGCAAATATCAACGCCTCTTCTTTCGTTCCAATCATCCAGTCTTTAGCCTCCCTTGCTGTTGTCAATTCCTCTTCGAAGTTTGCACTTGGTTCTTGTGAAGCATTTGGAGGTAAAGGCGCCACTTGTTCACCTTCGTTTAGTGGCTTGGTCAAGTGCTGGATGTAGTCCTTTAGGCGCTGGATTTCTTTCTTGTACTCTTTCTTCTTGGCAACTTCCTTTTCTAACCTGGGCTTGATGATGGCCACGGAATTATCGAAGTCTTCGACTTCCTGCTCTTTTGTTGCCGGACCCATGTCGACAGTAGTGATAGGATATTCCTCAGGAGCAATCTCGTCTTGAAACTTGTCGGCTGCAGGCACTGCAATTTGCACCGTGCGATTTCCAGCTTCATCTCTCTGAATGGTTGAGAACTTCTTGGCCTTCTTCCTTGGGGCAGTTTGCTCTAATCTGGCCAGAAAATCTGTGTCATTGTCCTCGTCAGGGACCTCAACTGGCGCTTTTCTTTTCAATCTTTCCCTCAGCCATTATGGAACTGTTGGCTGTTCAATTTCGTCCTGTTGATTTTGGACGTCCTGCATGTCCTGTACTTCGTGATCTTCCTGAATTTCTGGCATACTTTGAATTTCTTGGACTAACTGCATACCCTGGATTTCCTGGACGGAGGGGTCCTCTTGAATGCCTTTGAGGGCGGAAATGATTCCTTCCTCGAATTCTCCCTCCTCGATGTCTGTGTCGTTACCCGATTCCAAGATCTCTGTGCCTGCTGGAGAAGGTTGACCATCATCCTCTATTTGAATTGGCTCTATATTTTCAACTGGAGAAGGGATCCTGGCATTCTCCAAAGATTCTCTATCCAAGGCAAGCATCTCTTCTATGTTCCTGGAAGTGGCCGACTAAAGAGGTTTAGACTTGTGTTTCTTCCGTGAAGGCCCTTCATCTATCTCTTTACCCTTGTCTTGCCTTGCATTAGCTTCTTTCCTCTTCTTTGAGTTGGCAGCGTCTGCTTGTCCATCAGCATGGGATGCACCGGCGTTCGAAGAACATGACTCGGTGTCTCCCATCAACTCGTAGGTAAATTGCACATTTCTTTGTTTTAAGACTTCCACCTGCCGATCTATCCACCACTGAGAGTACTTGAAAACAGGGCGCATCAAGGTGGCTAGATCACCCATCTCAGGTTTGAACCATTTCATAGGTGGAAGCGGCTCATTTTCCTTAAAGCCTGGCTGCACATATATTCCATCATCTTCCGGTTGGTCAGGTATCTTGAAGAGCTCTGTCGCCCTTATCATGCTTAATGGCAGCCTTGACCATAACCTTCTCCTTACATCATATTCATCGGCTGCGTTGGCCCAAAAGTTCTCTAAGTCAACCCGATGTTTATACCTTTCTCCGTCCACAATTTTGATGTGATGGAGCGGATCGAAGTTGTTCCTGGATTTGTATGAGATAAATGGATATTGCTGAATCTCCAGTCGAGCAACCTCCACTGCTTGTGCTGTCGGGCATGACTCCTCCATGTTGCCGATGAAAAAGGGGAAGGTGACAACAGCTTTCTGCTTAGGCCTTTGGATATTCTGATATGTTTCTAGTTGCCTTAGCACTTCCAGCAATACCATCCTGTTAGTCGGATAGACAGGCAGCCTATAAAGATTTCCAGAAAATCCTTGGATTCTGATGTAGGTGAACTTAGGATATTGAATAAACCAGAATCCATACCGGCCGATCAGGCTCTTGGCTTCATGCGAGAGTCTTTGGTGCGTTCCGCCTTGAAGAAGCCGGGTGATATACATCAAAAATGCATCATGAGCCCTCCGGAAATGAGACTTCTCTTTCAGCTGCAGTTGTGGATAGCAGTCGTAGACTTTCAATTTCCCTTCGCCATTGCCGACCACGCCTTTGCATGTCAAGCCAGGATATTTATAATATCTTGCGAGTGAATATACAATGTATGAGCTCATGTGAAAATTTTTGGTCTGCTCAAAGTTGACCAACTGTTCGTGCAAGCTGTCACTAATCATCCTAGACCAATTGAACATCTTGACTCCAGT
This sequence comes from Sequoia sempervirens, assembly GCA_007258455.2. Taxonomy (NCBI): domain Eukaryota; kingdom Viridiplantae; phylum Streptophyta; class Pinopsida; order Cupressales; family Cupressaceae; genus Sequoia; species Sequoia sempervirens. The sequence continues at coordinate 84,363 of VDFB02019401.1, forward strand.
GATTATCTCATCAATAAAATAGTACATCCAATCTTCGAAAGGAGCACCGTGGGCACTGCCTACTATTCTGTTAAGTAGCAGAACAATATCACCATATTCCTCTTTGAAGTGGGTCCTGATCAATTTTTTCGGCATCTTGCTTGCAGTAGGCTTTGGTTTTAATAACCAATTCTTGTTTATGTTGGATGCACAGAGATCCTTTTGACTTTGATAAAGTTTGAGTGCATCTTGCTTGGTGCGATAGGATGTTCGGTTGTATACTGGGATGCCAAAAGTCTCCCGGATCGCTGGCTCGGACAAGTAGGCAAGGACCCTTCTGTCAGGAGTTTCTATCTGTCTGTCTTGCGCATTGTAATGTAGTGCGCATTCTGCCATCAGCTCAGGACATTCTTTTGCTGGTGGAAATCCAGCAGCATGGACGATTCCGTTGCACATCATTCTCATGGCAATTGGTGTAGGCAGACGTCTGTCAGTCTCGTACATTCTCTTCCGGAAGTCTTCGAGATCAACGTGGCCAAGATCAGTGTCTAGAACGTGCTCCCACTTGGACTTAATCTTTGATTGAGTTTGGACACCTTTGCTTGCAAATTTCATCTTGGCTGCTTCGAAAAATAGATCTGCAAGAGAAGGAAGAAAGGAAAATCAGAATTCGACATTAAAATCAGTTTGAAAGAACATTCCAGCTGGTAATCAGATTAGACTTCACGAAAAATAACAAGCTGGAAAGAAAAATAAATGGTGAAGTATCATGCTAAAATGAAATGGACAAAACAAATCTGCCTTGCGATTTCTTGGAGACGTGATCACGATCACAATGCAAGCTGATAACAGAATATTTCCTTCACTTTGCTGCAAATTTCTTCAACCTTTTGCCTTAAACAATTCTTCTCTCACAACTTTTCTCTTCAAAATCGAGTGATTGCATAAATGAAAAACGGAATCACTTATAGAAGTGAGTGGGTCGATCATTTTAATAAATTTGCAATGTTTCCTTTGAATCAAGTTCGAACTCATCTTTCACTTTTCTTTCGTATGGCAAGTTTTATCCTTAGTAATATCGTTCGGGAAAGTTTCTAATTTCATTCACAGTCCAACAAAACTCCTTTTCTCTCTTTCCAATTTTGAAATTTTCAAGACTTATCTCTTTTTTGGTGTTGGAAAATAAATGATTAAAATAATTAAAATAATTATTTTATGTGTCCATTCCAACCCGTTCGTTTTATTGGCCCATAATTTTTGATTTTTGAAAATTTCTTTGCCAATGCCTTAGGCGAGTTTTCATCTTCTCAAATTTTCTTGCTATGATCTCTGCCATCCAACTTATTTGTCCATGATTTTTTTGATCGTTTCCCAAAAATATTTGGCCATGTCCAATTTTATTTGGCCATAAATATTTCTCGTCCATAATTCTTCTAGCCATGCCTAACTTTTTCCTAGCCATAACTTGTCTTTTGTCCAAAATTCTTTCACCATGTCTGATTTTTTTTAGCCATTTGCTTGATTTTTTCCTTGCCAAGTCCAATTTTATTTTGTCCATTTGCTTGATTTTTCCACCATTTTCCTAGCCATGGCGAAGATTTTTTAGTCACTTGGGTGAATCTTCAAAGTGCCATGCATATTTTAATTTTCCAAAGGTTTGGACTTAGGCAAATTTTAATTTTTTACACTCTCTAACACATGGCGGACTTTGTCTATGATTTGGCCATCAAATTTTCCTTACTTTGCTTCTCTTCATGGGCGGACTTTAACATTTTCTTTGCCATTCACCTTTCATATCCAAGGCGGACTTGCCTTGCTTTGTTGCCACTTCTTCTGTGTCTATGGCGGACTTGGTCATATCTTTGGCCATACATTCTCCCTTGGCTATGCCTTAGCCATTTTTCTCTTTTACCTTGGGCGGACTTTCCACCTTTTGTTGCCATTTAACTTCTTGGCTGAGGGCGGACTTCCTTCAATGCTTGGCCATTGGATGCTTTGGAGGGCGGACTTCCTCATACTCCTTGCCATTGACATAGGCGGACTTCCTTGATAGTCTTGCCATTGGATGCTTTGGAGGGCGGACTTGCATGTTTTGATTGCCATTAACCATCTCTTGCTGGGGGGACTTCATCATCTTCCTAGCCACTTCATAGGCGGACTTGGCTGTTGGTCTGACCATTTAATGCTTATGGCTGGGCGGACTTCATTGTTTCCCTTGCCATGGCCTCATTTTCTTAGGCAAATCCCTCTTCTCCATGGGCGGACTTGCTGCATTTGATTGCCATCAGACATTTATCTCAAGGCGGACTTGGCTGATGGTCTGGCCATTGCCTAGATTTTTATGCCATCCATTGCTTGGCTGAACCTTCACCATTGACTGTGAGCTGAAAGTCTTCCATACTTAGGCGAATATCTCAGTTTTCTCCATGAATCTCAGTTCTTTTATGCCTATACCACGATCAGATTGCCATGAATGCTTCAAATTCTTCACGAATTTCCAGATTTTCTATGAATGTTCAGTCATTATCTCAGATTTCTCATGCCTTTCTCAGATTTTTTCCATGAATTGCTCAGATTTCTTGACCGGTTCTTCGAATTTTTACCATTTTCTTGAAGAATTCATCATCTCATTCACCATTTTCTGTGCTCTTTACCAGATTTCTCTGTGATTTTCCAGAATTTCTCACCATTTTTGAACAAATTTTCCAGATTTTTTGAACTTTTTATGTGATTTTCCAGATTTTTACCAAAATTTCAAAAAATCTTCAAATCAATTTTCTGAGAGTTTCTTTTCTCGTTTCGAACTTCTGAGTGCGTTTTCGAAACTCGTGGCCTTCTAAAAATAGAAACTTTCTAAAAATAGAAATTTTCCAAAAATAGCAACTTTCCAAAAATAGACCCTAAAAAATAGGGATCCCAGAATTGCCCAAAAGTGCCAAAAAAGTAGGTCCTAAAAAATAGGGGGCCCGGGGTGAGAAACCCTAAAAACTTGGAGGTGTCGGAATCGACTGAAAGATCGATCTTCGTCTCCCAGGCCTTCTAAGCACGATGGTGGCGTTTATGCAGTGATCCAGGCTAAACTCACTGACTCGACTCGGGTGACCGTTCAAAATTAAGACTCAAAACCCCCAAGCGAGAGCAGACAAAACGAGGCACGCAAAAAAACCAAACAACAAGGGTCCCCATTTGCAATGGGGCGAGGTGAAGTTAGGTCACAACAGTTCCTCATGAAAGACAACATCTCGACCGAAGATAAGGCGATGGAGTGTCTATATCAATCAGCCTATCCTTGTGATTGTCACGTACCACATGGTGGTTTTTCTGGAGTCCAAGTTAGTGCTTGGCCTGCGGAATCTAAACATACACAAAGGGGCCAAAAACTTTCAAATGACTGATCCTAGGTTTGACCAGACCAAACTTCCTCAGGAGTCTTCCCTTTAACAGCATGAGTGGGTGACCTATTAAGGAGATAGACTGATGTATTGACTGCTTCTGCCCAAAACTTGGTAGGAACACTCCTGTGTTGCAACATGGAGCAAGCCATCTCAACAATCGTACGATTCGTTCCTCTAACACCGTTTGTGAGGAGTGTAGGGTGTGGTTAACGACGTTTTATCCCATGAGTATCACAGAAGTTGGAGAATGCACTAGAACAAAATTCCCCCCCATTATCGACCTAAGAGTTATAATGCAAGAACTGGACTCTTTTTCAACTAAGGCCTTAAACTTCTGAAATACATTAAAAACCTCTGATTTCTGTTTAAGAAAGTACACCCACATTTTCCTACTATAGTCATCAACAAAAAGTAGAAAGTACTTGCAACCAGTTACAGAAGAAATAGACATAGGGCCACAAATATCAGCATGAACTAATTGAAGTACCTTAGAAGCCCGCCAAGAGTCGCCATCCTTGAACGGTGTGCGATGCTGCTTCCCAGCCTGACAAGCACCAGAAACGCCCTGATGCTGAGTCTGAATGTCAGGTAAGCCATCAACAAGTCCCTCCCGAGCAAGCTGAGAGAGATAGTGCACGTTCAAGTGACCATACCGCTGGTGCCAAAGACTGGTGACAGCTGAATGTCTGGCTGCCAAGGCTAACTCTGGAGAATCACTAGTGTCCACAAGCCTGTAAAGGCCATGATCCTCTATCCCAACGGCCACCGTTGTGCGAGCTCTCGATCAACAATCGAACATCTATGCGAGCTGAATACCACATCCATCTGGGGAGAATGCTGCATGATCTGACTGACTGAGAGAAGATTGAGCTCGATATCAGGTACATAATACATGTTGAGGAATATGAGATCCCTCCTGCCAGACTGAACCTGAACAGTGCCTGTGCCGACAACTGTGTATTCCTCACCTCCTCCAAAGATTACTGAGTCAGTGCAAGGGGAAAAGTCTGTGAACCAATCACGCCTATGTGAGAAATGACGCGAGGCACCAGAATCTATGTACCAAGCAGAGGATTTTACATGGTCTGCGGGCCTTTTTGCCATGAGTGCATAAAAGGTAGATTCCTTCTGCTCAGAGTGCTCGGTGACATTCGCTTTCTACTGAAACCCTCCCTGCTTCTTTTGCTCAGAAGCCAAACGAGCACGGCAATCCTTCTTGATGTGGCCAAATTTATGACAATAGTTGCACTGTATATTTTTCTTCTTCGGGCTAGTGGAGCGCTGACTTGAGCCTTTCTGCTGTGAAGGCTGACCTTTCCCATGATGCTTCGACTGAGTTTTTGCTGCAAAGGCCTGCTCCGAGGAGGATGATGATTCACTGCTACCGAACTGTTGTCTCCAGCGATCCTGTTGCAATAGGATAGTGCACAAATTTGGAAACTTGAGATCAACATTAGCAGACGTTATGTTGAGAGTCTCTATGAAATGTTCATAGGACTTCGGTAGACTCTTCAGGGTGATCACAACGATGTCCTCCATTTTCCGACCAATCGCCTCCAACTGATCTCTGATCTCCTGGATTTTATTCAAGTGCGCTTGCAGAGTTGTCTTCTCATCCATCATGATAGAAAACAGCATATTCTTCAAGAAAAACGCACCGCTTTTGTCGGAAGTTTCATGCAAACCCTTCAAGTGATCCCAGATCTCCTTAGCTGATTTTCCCAGTGGAATCTGAGGGAGCTGATCATCAGTAACGGAAAGCTTAATAAGCATTACCGCTTCACGATTCTGCTCATCAAACTTCTCCTGATCCTTACCCGCCGTGTCAGGACGAGTAGCTTTGTCGAGGATCATCTAATCAAGGTAGCGGTATTAAAAAATTGTTAACATCCGCTGCTTCTAGGTGTTGTAATTTTTGCCATTAAATCTTTGACTGCCCTCCAGCATTAAATTGCTTAAACCGGCCATCTTCACGTTTTTCGAGGCACGAAAAAGGTGCTGAGAAGAGGCTGATGCATGAAATTCAAGGCACGAATTCCAATACAGAAAAACAGAGGCAGATTCAGGTACAGACTGCACAAAGGACAGTGTACGGATGGCACAAAATTCGAGGCACAGAAAACGATGCACCCAGAAAATTCGGAGACCAGCCCAGTTGAGCTCTCGAAAAACCCACTAGGAATCTGTAATCGAAAAAAAATTCTGACTTGAAAAAGATGGTCAAAACCCTGGCTGAAGTCGCTGGAACCCTAGGCGCCAAATTTTCTCTAAAAAATTGCAGAGAACAAAAACGCGAAAGGATGGAGACCAGAAAATGAACTAGATTTTTCAAAACGACCTTGAAATCACGAGCAGAAGTTGCAGAGAATCGCGTCCCCAAGAATGAAAAAACGTGTCCAAAGAGTACTAAAAAACGCGTTTGAAACACATTGGAAATCGCGTATCCAAGACACTGAAAATCGCGTCACCAAAAAACGTGTACAGAAAACGCGTTTTGAAATCGCGGCCAGGTCGCACAGGCCAGGAAACGCAGACACACGAACTCACAAGTCTGAAAATCGCGGACAGAACTTAGACGAAGTCGCGCGCTAGAAAAAACACCCGCGAAAAAGGATGACGAGCCACGAAAAAATCAGATAAGCCACGAAAAATTATCCAAAAAATAATTTTCGAATGATGCCCTTCGATTTCAAACCAGAAGAACAGTCCCAGATTTTTCGAAAAAATTACAAACTGAAATAATTTCAAAATGAAATTATTAAAATTTTTCCGAAAAAATTATTTTTACTGCTCTGATACCATATTACGCAAGTAATTGGTAAATTAATTGATATATTAACAATGAGCAAGACGCTCAATAAATACTATACAGGATTTACAGAAAGCCAGAAGGATAAGATCGGAGACGATCTTATCTTCAGAAAAAGCAGGAAGTTTCTAAAAGAAACTTCAGATAAGATCTCGTACAACAGGGACGATCTTATCAAGATATTTTACAATATTTTACACTATTCAGCATTAATAAATAAATAATAAACATTATTTTAATAAAGCAGAGAACTAGTTGGGTTCTTACATTGTTTCTATATATTATCGATGAGATTAGATAGATAGTGTATATGTGATCTCATTGCGTATCATATAGACATGGGTATATCTATGTGAACCATTCTTTTACTTGGAGTTATACGAGTATAATAATGAGTTTTCTAGTAGATTTGGGTCATTTGTGATAATCTTATGTGATGTGTTGCTACATGTGTTTTCTTATGTAGATGGAATAATATGTGGGTTAGGATTTTCCCTCTACAATTTTGGCACCATTGTCATCATCAAAGTCACTACCCATGTGAACTATTTCGCATTGATAATTTTAGGGCAATCCTCAGTACTGTAGAAGAGATAATAGTTGATATTTGATTCATAATAGTTAGTTTGAGAAAGATGTGGCATTTAGTGGTAATTCAGGCTCAAAAGCTACATCAAAGTTAGTGGCAGAGCGTGATGTGGTGAATAGGACTAATAGTACCAATAGAGCATGTGTATGACCAAGTAGTCTAGCTAGAGGAGGGTTGACATATCAAAAGATGTAGGGAAGCTAGGGAGGATCAATCTTACTAGAGTGGACTAATATCACCAAAATTGTTTTATATATAACCAATATAACTAGAGTGGCAAAATATTATCAAGATTGTTAAGATCTTTGAGAAAAATTGAAAGTGTATATCTTTTCAGCGAATCCAATAAAAGGGTTTTATTGGTGGAGTAGAAATTCCTTGAATGTAGAAAATAGGAAAAATCAAAGGGGATGGAGTCCAATTAGATCTCCATTTTCAAAGACTTAGTGAAGGGAGAGATTTCCTGTAAGAGATAGATTTGAAGAAATAGGAAAAGTAGAAATCAAGATCTCCATTCAAAATGAAGAAATAATCGATTGCAAAGAGTATCTTGTGCATACAACTATTATTGGGAAATTCCTTGAAATTTTGGTAGCCCAATCTAAAGTTCAAAATTGGGTCGAAGAAAATTGCAAGGATTGCCATTCTTTAAGATTCTTACCAAAGGGCTTCTTCATGGTAGGTTTTATGCAAGAAAGCGAAAGAGAAAAGATTCTACAACAAGGTCCATGTATGATGGAAAATGTAGGTTTACACACTAAAAAATGGTGTACTAATTTCAACTCTCTAATAGAGTGCAAGAATGATTGGCAAGCTATTGTAAGGATTTGTAGTATCTTGTTTGTGTTATTTGTTCCTATTGTAGCCTTTGTGTTTTTTGTAGTCACAACTATGCTTTTTATTTAATAGGCTGGACCAATTTTTTAAATCAAATTGTTGCACATTTCCATAGTTTTATTTTGTAGACATTCCATCAAACAATTTGTAGGTTGTAGTCGGCAAAATATAAATAAATAAATAATATTGTGTTTAGCAAAAGTAATTAGTATATATTATAATCGGGAATTAGACTCTGACAGTTGGTTAGTTGTACTGGGTAGTTGCCTATAGTTGATGTTCTTAACCAACATCAACCGACTATATATTTCATGTTTCATTTGTAGTCGAGGATTGCACATATTGTGTATGATGTACTTACTGCTTATTTGATGAATGAAAAATACACTACATATTTTGTGCATGTGCATTTGTAATGAACCGGACCAATTTTTTTTTGTTTTTTGCAATGAGATTACAATTCAACACGCACCCGTTAAGGTTAGCGTAAACCAAAATGATGCGGAAAGTAACTCTAACCAGAATGTACACCAGGATCCCGATGTGGGCAAGGTGTGAGCATTGGTCAGAGGATCTATGCAAATGCAAACTAAAGGGAACTCTAACCAAGAATGGCTCCGAGAGATGGCGAGCATATGGTCAGAGGATCAATGCATGATGAACAGAATGTAACCCTAACTAAGGATGGCGCCGATTGATGGCGAGCATATGGTTAGAGGGTCCCTAACTACTCAACTGAAAGCAAATAGGCGGCAAGCGAGCCTCTTCCACTTATTCAGTGGGGAGTACATGTAAATTCAAAATGAAAGGAGAGAATTGCTGACAGTACTACTGTTCAGCTTACAATAAATTAGAGAGCTTGCCAATATCATAAGAATAAGAACTTCCAAAGCTATAACAAGATAAGAACTCTCTTCCACACTCACAAACTCTTTGAATATCAACTCCTCACACAACTAATGAATTTTCCCCAAATCTGGTATGACTGTTTTTGACAGATTTAATACAGAACAGCAGCATAATAACTCACTAAAATGCACATAACTCACTCTAAACACATCCAATTGACGAGAAATCAAATGCAGATTACTATACTGATATAGGCGCCCATGATGCAATCCCAAAACCACCCCAAACAAGCCTTATTTTATTTGGCACAAACTTCAATGTACTTCAAGATGGTACGGCCTAGCTGCAAGGGCGAATTTCCTCTATAAAATCAAACAGTCACTAATAAAATCTGATAACATGCTAGAATGGTCGCCTTTCATAAACAAATCAACTAACTCAGTACCCAGAATGATAGCATTTTTATTTCATGAGCTATGAGTAAAACTTACATTCCACATTGACTTTCAGCAAAATCAGAAATATGACATATAATGCAAACTAGAACTCCAAAATGCAATTACCCAACTGAAAATGCAATTCAAACCTATTACAAGCTAACCTTCTCAACTAGTTGCTATCTTTCAAGCAAGAAGAAGAGCCCATGCTAGGAGGTGTGCTTTCCTCGAAGCGAGTGCCTGAAGACAATTCAGCAGCATAACGGTGTAGTAGACAAAAGATACCAAATGAAGAGTTGTGGCCTGATTAAATAGACAAGAGAGAATCATCTAGAAGCTTCAAGAAGGTGCCCAAACCCTAATTTCAAATTCACCTTTTCCCTCCAAAAGATGGCGCCCCATTTCACCTTTGAAATATTTCACTTTTTAAAATAAAGCTAAACCCCTTCAAAAAGGCGTCCTTTTCCTTAAGCTCCATATTTGACATTAAAAATATAATTTATCTCCTTATGACGCCTTGACCCTCAAAAGTCCCCTTTTTAAAAAAACAACTTAAAGTTGTACTGCTAGGCAAGGGGGTATAATATTAAAATAATAATATTATAATGAAAATACTTATCTCTCCAAGAAATATGCGCCCAAGGCCAAGAACTGAAATGCCAGCTGAAACAACTGAAGAAGAGGACCAACTAAACTGAACCCAAACTGTCCACTGCCAAAAATAGAATTTACTAAAAATAGTAAATTCGCGAAGTTGCTCGGAATGCCAAACTGAACATACCACTGCGAAGCTTTCTGAAAACCCAGAAAGAATCCGCAATCAGATTTCCAAACTTCAAGCAAAAACCTCCTCAAAACAAGGAAACCCTAATTTCACCATCCGCGTAGCCTACAGGTCTCCAGAATAGGCCAACGGTCAACTGAAATGATCACAACTGAGAAGGGGACATTACAACATTGTTGAGTAATTGATATGTTTATTACTGCTGTTATATATTCTCGTTTACTTTGTGTTAATCGGTCAAGTAGCAATTGTGAGTAAACATTTGGCGCCATTGCCGATACGAACTTTGGCGATACACAAAACACAGATGAGAGTCATGGCGCTGTAATGGGTTAGCCAGTCGAAGAATCGGTGCAAGTAAACAAGGAAAGAGAAGACGCATTGCTAGAAGACCTTATAAATTTGTGGGATATGTCACTCAAGGAACACGTATGAAGGGAAGCTCTCGGGCAAGAGGTCCCTCAAGTCACCATCTGGGACAACTTGACTTTCAATCTGGAGGTCAACCGTCTTCTCGACAAAATTCCGAGATTGATAGAGCAACACTATATCATGTTGCAAGACCTTCGCGTTGAGAAAGACAAGGAACAATGAAGGCAACTGATACTGCAACAGTAAAAAGAACGAAACATAAGAGAGGAAGAAGAGCCTGACACTAATTGATGACGTATGTCAAAGAATTAACGCCATTAACCTTAAGAAAAAATGGGAAATTAAAACAAAGTGGTCAAGAATCATTCGACTATGAAATAAGATCCTTAAGGATAAAAGAACAAATAGAAAGACGACAATGATTGAGGGGTGAAGTTGATGAAGGGAAAGGATTTCTTAGAGAAAGTCCAAGACCACCTAGAAACAAAATTCGAAGACGAAGTGCAATTAGAAGTTGTACTTGGGAGAGACAAAATTTTTAGAACAAGAAAATGTACAAGGGGAGATTAGATTGAAATAGTCAGACACTTACCACATCTCGATGAAGAAACCCAAATTGATCTTGCCAACCAAGTAATAGAACCATTTGTACCATCATTAGCAGACAAAGGGGAAAGTGAGAAAGAAAATGCGGCCTGGGAACCATCAAATGAAGAAGGGTCATCATCAGGTGATAAAGAAGGCTCACAGTTGGGTGAAGGGGAAGGCAAGAAAAAAATGCCAACCTGACCATCGAAGAACAATTCATACAAATAAAATCGGCGGAAGAGGAAGGCCAAAGGAAACCTATAGATGATTTGACAAAGACCATTCACTAGATTGAACATGGGACATTGACGAAGGATTTGAATATCAGAAGATCGGAGCCAAAAACACTAGGATTGAGGGAACATCAAAAAGATTTTGAAGGCAGCCCAAGGGTGACAAATGCTGATGAGGGATGAGTAGAGGATTGCAGCGTGATTGAGAGTGCAGGAAATGCACCAAAACCCATGAATCAAAACTCCCCAAGCAAGTCACTATCACAAAAGGTGCATCAGAGAGGTACGATGGTGACTTCCCCAACAAGTCCAAATGTGGAGTGGCAGAAACTACCAAAGTTAACCGGAAATGGATCATAGGACCTTGAATGACATTGTAAAACTTGCGAAACTATTTGGGTAGTGAACAGTCAAGACGACAGAGAGTATTAGTTGAGTGTAATGATCCTTGCTAAAACTGACTTTTATTTTCGGATTTTTGCCACTTTAGAATTTCGTCAAACACTTGTCTTGCAAACTGTTCTTGGCTGGTAAATGTTTTTTGTTTTGTTTTTTCTTTTTGAATGTTGATACGATGCATAAAGACTTAACTATACATGACAATTGACTGCAAATGGAAGGAGATATGCAATGCAATATTTTACTGATTTTTCCTAATTATAAAATGATTGAAACTGAAATGAATTATGCAAATGTGCTACTACAGCAAAGTGACATTTTTTCAAACACTTCAGGTGCAAACTCCACACACCACCTTATATAGAATTGCAAATGATAAACCTTCAAACTGAATACAGTTCTTTGCCAAAATCTCAAACAGCAGATCGCCCTCTAATAGGTACGATTTACAATGCAATATGGTGATCAAACTCAGTTCTTTAATGGCAGCAATACAATGACAGGCTTGACTATTTTATTTATGTAGAATGCAGCTAAATGGAAATACAAGATTGCTATGATGACAACTTCTAAGATGTAACTACATATGCAATATAATAGTATTAGAGAACCTAGTCGATGCTTAGCACTTGGACAATTCTTCCTAGCAAATGACTATTTACTTCTAGTGCCACAACATGATGAGAGTGCGGCAGCTCCTGATATACGCAATGACGAATGATTGACACTTCTCCAATCGAGACTATAGCTACAGGAATATGATTCAATCGGATTGCAATATACAAGTTTTAGCGATCAATCTCCCAAACATAGCAATTGGTGCCTGATAAGACCAGACGACCTCTATCTTTGTCACAAACCTGCGATCATCTCAAGAATGATATTTGATTTATGTTCTTTTGTAGACTATATTGAAACGGCTGCAGAAAATTGCAAGCAGCTCCCGATAATCTTTAAATGTTTGGCTTGACTCCTTTATGCATAGTGGTTGAGTGTTGCTCAGCTTCTCCAAATATTATATTGCTTTCCTTTGTATTTATGTCCACCTTCAAAAAATAATATTGCTCTTCAAAACTTATCAGGACTCTATGAAACTGATTTGATGGTCTCTTCCTAATCTTAGACTCTCGTCTCTGGTGATAAATATCGATAGCATAATAAGCCAAGGCGATTTGTTTTTATTCAAACTTTGTCTTATCTGGTGATAAAGCTCGATCTCTCCCAATGATAAATTATTCCAATTATGCCACGACTTCCTCCAGTAATGAAATCAATGCAACTATTTCCCTTCAAAATCGAATCCCACCAAGCAGTTGTAACTTCAGATAAATCGAATTTCTATATTTCTCCAAATTTTGGTCAAGGACCATTAAAATTTGGAATAAACAAACTAGTAGAAATAATCTTCCTCCTTAAATGGAAATGCAACAATACAATAGCTGCTGCAAGTCTCCACCTCTTCAGAACTAATTGTAACAATAAATCAGCTGCTGCAATTATGTAGATTCTCCAATAAAATACAATAATAAACTAGCTATTGCATTTAGACAACTTCTTATTCAGGAGTGCAATAATACATCAGCTATTGCACCAAGTCAAATTCTTCCAATGAGGCACCTGTAGAAACCCAGGATGAATTCCTCCACAATCTTCAGCTAGGGTTGATCTTCCACAACCGAACCTGGATCCTAAAGTCTACAAACCCTTGGACAAGCAAAGCATTCAAGCTTCTACCAAACTAGTATGAATAGAATAATCCAAGACATAAGCATCCTCAAATGCCAAGCTCACAACTCCTTATAAAGATTTCTAAATGACTTCCAGGAAGCTTCTAGAAATATTATTATTTTATTCCAAAGTGACTTTATGATATATTATTTGATTTTGTAATGTCCCAAGCAAATCTGACCTTGTTTTCACCTCTTTATGCCTTAGACATTTCGTGTAATGTCCCCATTTTTGGCGATCATCAAAGTCCATAAGAATTAGCCTATTATGCGACCTCATAGGCTGATGGGATGGATAGAAGGTCTTGTTGGAGCTTGGCTTAGCTTCAGTTGGCAGTATTTGATCAATTGGCTTTCGTTCGGGCTCGTTCGGACACTTTTGGCATAAGTTGCTATTTTTAGCAGTTATTGGCAGTCAGCATGGGACCCCTGCTATTTTTAGCAGTATGGATTGTTATCGTCTGGAATCACCTTAGTGTTCATCAGCTTCAGACAGCTCGTGCATTGGATGAATAATGAGAGAGATATTAATATTTAATTGATTTAATTAAATATTAATTATTGGAGCATTATAATATAAAGTTATAATATTTAATTATAACTTAAGTGATTTCAGTTAAGGGGTCGCCCATCATCAGAAAGGATTATTTTTTAATTAAAAATTATACCGGAGACTATTGAGAAATTAAATATTAAAAGTGCAAATTATTTTAATATTCCCTATTATTGTGGAATTCACACTTTTCAAGTGTATAATGCATTTGCCTTGGGAATCGAGCCATTATGTGATTATTGATTTTGGGAAATTGATCAAGTTTCGTCTGAGCAAGAAGCTTTAGGGTTTCAGCCTCGAATTCTTTGGGGAACGAGCCATCTCCATTGAAAGCAGTTCAGAGGGTGTGGAATATCACTTGATCTATTGCCAGCACAGGGGTTTCTTCATCCAGAGGAAATCATTGTACTTCATAGATCATTCTTTATTCAGAGGTTTTGCTCAGGGTTTCATCCAGAAGACATTTATTCATCAAAGCGCCTATTTCTATTGATCTCTGGAGGCTTTTTTGGAAAGGCGTACATTTCATTTATTGCTGTCAGGAAGGCCGTAATGTTTGCAGCAGGCCGTACCAGCAGCAGAAGGACGTGTTCTTCATCTTGTGTGAAACGCCTTCCATATTGGCTTTATACCTTCATCACAGGAGGCGCCTACAGTCCTGGAGCAGTCCGCATACATCTGACAGGAGGAGAAGATCAACTATTTGCAGCCGTACCAGATTGGTTCATCTACATATTGCTGCTCATATCAGGTTCCTTATTTAATAAAAGTCATTGCTTTGTATTTGCATGCTGTTGGATCTCGCCTGTAATAAGTCCAGAAGTTTGAATAATAGATTGGCATTGATATTTGCAATATATTTTGCTATTCCTGGAGTATAAGAATTTAGTTTGAATTTATTGTCATTTATTAGCAAAATCGCACTTTTTACAATTTATGCTCAAAAACCACAAAAACAATAAAAAAAACCAAAAACTTTCAGAAAAACATAAAAACAGTCAGATCCAGAGGAAACGGGGAAACAAGGGTTTCTACAGTGGTATCAGAGCTAAATCCTGCCATCCTAAGGGTTTAGCAGTCTTATGCAGCCAAAACAGATTGGGTCTCATAGGTATTACACATGCAGATGTGCTCTGATTGACAGGCAACAGAGTTTGAGTAGGCAGTCGGAAAACATGGCTGACAGAACAGATAATCCTAGAACAGAGATTCTTCATAGTAACAGAGATCAGGACGATGCTGAGGTGTTGCATGCACTCAGAGATTTACGTACAGGTCAACGGCAGTCCAACATTGTGCTACAGCAGTTGACAGTGGCTATCCAAAGGTTAGGTACACGGAGGAGACCGTCACCGCAGCATGAGGATAATAGGAGTGATGCAGGATCTCAGAGAGCACCCAGGACTGTTTCACGGACAGCAGATAGGCCTATTAGGCCCACATTTGTGAGACAGGAGCTCGATGAGGCTGTTGCAGGTGAGGAGCATGAGGATTTGTTCGCTGATACACTTATGGCAGCGAATGATGAGTGGGAGTTAGTACCACCTGAGGCCAGAGAAAGGATTACCATTGACAGAACACCACAAAACAAAGAAGAAGTGATTAGCATGTTTAAGGAGTATAGCGCTCTTCCTCAAAAGGTTAAGAAGGAGCTCCCTTTCATGAGTTACATGGATTTGCACTCGAGTCTTTGCCATAAGACAAAGTTTGCAAGGAAGAAATATCACACTATAGCTCATGAATTGTGTATACATGAGATGGATAGAGAATCTACACATAAAGATGATACAACTCTTCATCAGAATGATTTAGTGTCTTCAAATTCCTATGAGGTATGTAGAAATTTATATGATGAATTTGATAGACATGCTGGTTTGATTCAAGAAGACACTAGAACAGCTTTGGTTGACGATTTATCTACATCATCCTTGCGGGAGGTGACTCAAGAAGTTTCTACTATGGAGGCTAATTCTGATTTTTATGACAGCGATGATGAAACTTCGCGTGAGCATGAGACAACAGCGATTTCACATATGCAAAGTAATCCTATTGAGTTGTCACATGAAGAGACTCAAGAGTTGGGTACTAGTGATGCATTTGGAGTTGAGGATTCATGTCATGGTGAGTCTGATTTTCCAGATCAGACCTTTGAAAACAAGCTAGAAGATTCATATGTTGATAGGGAATCCCAGGATCGTGTTTTGGATAGGCGTATAATTACTTTGAGAGTGGAAGTGTGTGAAGATACTGTCATACCAGCAACTTCTACCTTATCAGTTGAGTCATCCTTTGAGGTACAAAGCAGCAGTATCTTAGATGTTGAGGTGTGCATGGATGAAAGCACACATGATGCTGCTTATCATGAGGTGAGTGATGACGAATCAGCGTCATATCATAGTGCATATTGTGAACCGAAAAACTTGTATGGGGGTCATATGAAATATGCTAACCAATTTTTTTGATAATTTAACACAACATAACCAGCAATAGTTGATTGGATTAGCGTTAGCATCAAACTGAAAACTGAACTTGAATTGAAGAACTACTCAACGTCAAGAATGTGCACTCAAAATCCCATTGAGGGCGAGGTGCTAACATATGACGGAGTGTTAAAGATTGAAATTATGAAATGATAGGCGGATAACCAGCCATGAGAAACAGTTCCACACTACCACCGAACAGTGGGGGGAAAAGATTACAATAGAAAACAATTCATCCACTGCGGCGGGCATCCACAGAGCTGTGGGGATTCGCCACTATGAGTGGGTATAAGATATTACAATCAATTTAACCACACTGGCGGTAAACCATCCAAGGGACTTATGTGAGAAGATACAGAAAGAAATTGCAGCAATTAAACTGGAACAGTACTACTGTTTACAATTTGTACAAATGAGAAATAAGCTGCAAATTACATAGGAAATACAATAATCTTCATACACAAGATTAATAGATGTTTTTCAATGATTGTTTAACTCTCTAACAACTGATAATGAATCAGAAATCAGAACTTCTACAATCTGATACAAAAACTGTAAACTGGAAATATCAATCTGCAACTATGAGAATCAATGAAATGTTCATAACTCACTCAATTCTCCTCCGAATGACGTGAAATAAGTTGCAAATACTCCCTAGAAGTCTGGCGCCGAAGATGCAATACAGAAACAACCACCAAAGTCTCCAAATTATTTGGCACGAATTCCAATGCACCTCTAGATGGTACGGCCTTCACCAAAAATCGATTTTGCAAGTAAAAATTAAATACTTGGAATTAAATTCCAATACTTTGTGGAAAGTGGCGCCTTCAGTCAACAGATGGATGGCCAAAGTACCCAGAACAAAATAAAATTCACTCCAAAAGGTATGAACAAAACTTAGCTTCATCTGTAGCAAAAACTAGGAATTCAAAACTGTGAAAATACTCCAAAATTCATTAATCTTTGATGCTCAATCTGCTAGTCTGATGTTGAGAAGCAGCAATGTAGCCAACTAGGTGTTATATTGCAAACACGAAATTGGATGAAAGGCTAGGAGGTAGACATCCTCGAAGCAATATGTCAATTGTCATTTCGACAACATAACTTTAGCATAATTTTCATGGATGAAATGTTGGAGCAAAAGCCTTCAATAAATAAGAACTCACCAAAACTCTTCAATTGCCTGAGAAGTAGCTCAAAAGACACAAGAGACCTTTCCAATTCCCAAAGACCAGTCAACTTCTCAAGTGGCGTCCCAAAAGCCTCCAAGAATTTCACTTTATTCAATAATATAAAAGTGGCGTCCACTTTTGCTCAAGGAATAAAGTTCTTAATAAAATTAATAAAGCTCTTAATGAAGGCGTACCCTTCATGGCCCCACTTTAAAAACAACTTAAGTCATCTCCTTAGGCCAAGGGGGGTGTCAACAGTGAATTAAAACAGAATGCCTTCAATTAAATATTTTTCACCAATTAAAGTTTTTCTGAAGACCAAACCATAATAACAATAACTGCTCCAACTGCAAATGACTAAGAATAGACAACTGCAACTGCCACAACAAGCATTTACTATAAATAGTAAATAACATGAAATGCCACAAAACTCCAAGCCACGAAACCCTAATTTCACCTCATTCCAGTCTACAGGTTTCAGAATAGACTGATGAATTGCAATGCTGATCACTGATGAGAAGGGGACATTACATCATAAGCTACAAAATCCTCATTTGGTTGGGCAACTACGAGTGAATGACAATATGATTGCCACAACCCTTGAGCATTTTGATGTTGCTCGTCAGATGTTGGCTACCTACGGTTGGAGTACTCCTATGACAGATGAGCACGGTGATAGTGGTTTTTCCCTTGCAGAGATACATGCACTTCGAGAAGAAATTGGAATGATGAAACAAAACTACCTAAGACTACTTGCGGACAGGGATTTCCTTCTCGAGTGGGATTGCATTTGTTATGATGCATTGAAGGGGAAGGATGAGCAGATCGATGAGCTCACTCATGAGCTTGAGGTGACTATGGACTCATTGCAGAGCACCCAGTTGGCCCTTCAAGAGTCACAGTTACAGATTGAGAAGCTTACCGTGGCGTTGAGTTTGGCACAATCTTCACCATCTTTTGATATAGTTCAGATTTCCATGGCAGCGGTTGGTGAGGAGTATACACCTATGGTTCATAGCAGTGAGGGATATGTGGAGGATGTGGTCACATCCATCACGGTCACAGGTGCAGTTGATACAGATGGGATGAGTGCACTGGTTGAGAGTTGCAGTGAGCCACGCGTTGCACCAGGTTCTCTTGAGATTAGTCCCATGATAGGTGATGCAAGGCAGATCATTGATAGTTCCTGTGACATGGTTGTTGATCCACTAGAGAGTTGTTTGACAACCCTCGACACTTGTCCATGTTCACAGAAGATATCCAGAGTATCATCCAGTTGGGAGATTGGTTCTTATGTTGATTTGTTTCCCTCTCCTGGAAGCAAATCAATCATTTTATCCGATGCAGTCGATTATGATTGGCAGCTGGTTGAGCCAAGTCAGGAGTACAATTCAATTTATTATTCCAGGGATTCAGAGATGGATGATTCAGATCAGTATGGAGTGATTGTGCAGTTTGTGAATAATCCATTATTTGAATTTGATGGTGGTTTGATCTATGATAACCCACTCTTCGAGTTGGAAGCTGATTGTACTCTTGATACTAGTTCTGGGTTGGGTGATAATCGTAGTGTTTGGGATTGTTCCAGTGCATCGAGATTCCAAACAAGGCTCACAGAGGAGTTTAATGGGGTGTACACGGTGAGGAGTGCTTATAGCTTTTTCTTTGATCAACCTGTACATGATTCGTATTCGATGCACAATTCTTGTGCACAGGGTGATTCTCTTGGTGCAGTCGAGGGGAGTAATTCATTACTGTGTGCAGAGTTACCATGTTCAAGGGATGGGATTGGTGGCTGCAAGTACTCGACTCAGTTGTTTGTGGGGAATTACTTGCAGGGACAGCAGTCAGTTATCCATCATGCTGATATGTATTTGATAGGGCTTGCTACTTCTATGTCGTAGATTTTTCATACGGGTACATGGTTACAGGGCGATTATGGTGTTAGTAGGCATGATGGCTTGGTCAGTTATCACATCCATGAGGGTTTAGCAGAGGACAGGGAGAGATTCGGTGTAGCAGATGCTTCTAGAAGTTCTTATCTCTGTATGACAGGCGGATGTGAATTCATATTGTATTGGGATCCCGGTGGCGACAGCTTTGGCATCGAGTATTGGATGGGTCCCATTGGGTTACTTCACTATTCTCAGCATGGTGAAGTTGGAGGCAGTAGAGCGCAGTGGCAGCTTGAGGACGATAGTCACGACAGACTTTCACTTTGGGTTTGGGATCCAGGGATAGCTTGCGCAGTTGAGGTTTTGATGATGCTAGAGGAGACAGTTCGTGATGTGTGGGACATTTCACAGTTTTTCTTTTGGGCCTCCCGAGGATTGGAGTTTCTTTGCAGTGGAGATTGCTTGGGGACAAGCAATTTCAGGGAGGGCGGACTGTAATGTCCCCATTTTTGGCGATCATCAGAGTCCGTAAGAATTAGCCTATTATGCAACCCTCGTAGGCTGATGGGATGGATAGAGGGTCTTGTTGGAGCTTGGCTCAGCTTCAGTTGGCAGTATTTGATCAATTGGCTTTCGTTCGGGCTCGTTTGGACACTTCTGGCATAAGTTGCTATTTTTAGCAGTTATTGGCAGTCAGCATGGGACCCTTGCTATTTTTAGCAGTATGGATTGTTATCGTCTGGAATCAGCTCAGTGTTCATTAGCTTCAGACAGCTCGTGCATTGGATGAATAATGAGAGAGATATTAATATTTAATTGATTTAATTAAATATTAATTATTGGAGCATTATAATATAAAGTTATAATATTTAATTATAACTTAAGTGATTTCAGTTAAGGGGTCGCCCATCATCAGAAAGGATTATTTTTTAATTAAAAATTATACCGGAGACTATTGAGAAATTAAATATTAAAAGTGCAAATTATTTTAATATTCCCTATTATTGTGGAATTCGCACTTTTCAAGTGTATAATGCATTTGCCTTGGGAATCGAGCCATTATGTGATTATTGATTTTGGGAAATTGATCAAGTTTGGTCTAAGCAAGAAGCTTTAGGGTTTCAGCTTCGAATTCTTTGGGGAACGAGCCATCTCCATTGAAAGCAGTTCAGAGGGTGTGGAATATCACCTGATCTATTGCCAGCACAGGGGTTTCTTCATCCAGAGGAAATCATTGGACTTCACAGATCATTCTTTATTCAAAGGTTTTGCTCAGGGTTTCATCCAGAAGACATTTATTCATCAAAGCGCCTATTTCTATTGATCTCTGGAGGCTTTTTTGGAAAGGCGTACATTTCATTTATTGCTGTCAGGAAGGCCGTAATGTTTGCAGCAGGCCGTACCAGCAGCAGAAGGACGTGTTCTTCATCTTGTGTGAAACGCCTTCCATATTGGCTTTATACCTTCATCACAAGAGGCGCCTACAGTCCTGGAGCAGTCCGCATACATTTGACAGGAGGAGAAGATCAACTATTTGCAGCCGTACCAGATTTGTTCATCTACAGATTGCTGCTCATATCAGGTTCCTTATTTAATAAAAGTCATTGCTTTGTATTTGCATGCTGTTGGATCTCGCCTGTAATAAGTCCAGAAGTTTGAATAATAGATTGGCATTGATATTTGCAATACATTTTGCTATTCCTGGAGCTATAAGAATTTAGTTTGAATTTATTATCATTTATTAGCAAAATCGCACTTTTTACAATTTATGCTCAAAAACCACAAAAACAATCAAAAAGACCAAAAACTTTTAGAAAAACATAAAAACAGTCAGATACAGATGAAACGGGGAAACAAGGGTTTCTACATTTCGTCAAACGGTTGTCATGTAAAGCTGATATATGCTGATATAAACTTCTGATTGCTATGTTTTTGGTTTTTGGCACTTGACAATTATGTTTAAATGCTTGGAATTGATAACTAACAAGTCTAACAACAATATAGATGATATGTTTTTGTATTTTTCAATGGAAATAAATGACTTAATTTCATGAAAATGCCAACCAAAAGCCAATTGACATTTTGTCAAACAATTGGCATGCAAACTAATTGTGCAAATGAGAAGCTACAACAACTAGCATTTCGTCATACACTTTATATGCAAACTAAGGATGGTGATATGAAACTATCATCTACACATACAAATTGTAGCCAACCTCCAATGATTAGATTTGCCAATATGAATGTGTTACAATGCTGATGATGAGATGCAAGATATCTTCTACTTCTTATATCAAATGTCCATACATAACTGAAATTACATTAATGTTTATGACTGTCATAGAACAGCGATCTCACTAATCAACTAAATGCAAACTAGCTATTATAATGACTATGCTTATACAATGATAATGACTGCCTAAGGCCGCATCCTTCATAAACAATGCAAACTTATACAATGAAGAACCTGGAAATGTTGATAGCAGCCAACCAAGATGAAGTCGATTCTCCTTGCAACCATCAAATATGACCTCCTAACACATGCACCCTGCTGTCTCAGCAACCAGCAAACCCTCAAGAATTTATTTGGAATTTTCCTATCCTTCCAAACGAAAATCGCACCACCAAGAGGTAGCGCCCAGCTAACCCAAGGTCTGAGATTAAAGCAGCTACAGGTCGTCCTTCAATGTCACAAAATCGTCCTCCAATGCCAAGCAAAATCGTCCCTCAAAGGACTGATATTCTCCAACCAAAGAAATCTGATGTTATCTTCTTGGATCGATCCCCTTCAAATGATGATAATTTGGCCAAAGGCCATAAAATTATGTTGCAGATGAAAGAACTGAGGTATCCTTTCCCAATCTAGCTAGGCTTGATATCTCACAAGCGAAACTAGGAATCAGCTAGGCTTGTTATCTCACAAGCGAAGTTTGCCAAGCATTAAGCTCACCAAATGTAGAAAATGAAGTAGTCAACTCAACCATGCCAAATGCTTAGCCCACAGCTCTTTTTATACTTTTCCAACTACATCTCCAAGAAACTTCTAGAAAAAAAGTATTTTTTTATTCAGGTGACTATTTATAATATAGTATTTAATTTAGTCACTTTATTAAATTAATTAAATATAAGCTCACCTTTTAATATTTAATTGTTTGATAACCTTATAAATAACTAATTTAATAATCTACTTAATTTAATTAAAATAATCAATTAGTCATCCTTATGAAATATCATTAATTTGGACAACTTAATTAATTTATTTAATTAAATTAAACTTACTCCAAAATTGGGAACATGATAGATTTTAGTCACTTTTATTAAATTAATTAAATATAAAGTCATCATTTTGGTATTAATTTATTGGAATAACTTTATAAATAATTAATTTAATATTTCCACTTTATTTTAATTAAAATAATCAATTAAGCCATCCTTATGATATATTATTAATTTTGAACAGCTTAATCAATTGATTTAATTAAATCACTACACCTCCAATTCGGGGAGATTATATTGAGAGAATTTCCAACAACTCTTAGAGGAATAGCAATCGATTAGTAAACCGAATTGGAAGAAGGTCATAAAAACACATGGGAGGCATTGAAACAAGCGTTCCAGGAAGAATTAAAACTCCTTAGAGACAACATGAGATGTTCCTTACCAAAACTGCCCCGAATTTTCAATTTATATTGCTTGTCAATTTGTCAAACATTTTGTATACAACCTGGTTTCTGAATGTTGCTTGAGATTTTGAAGAGGTGTTTGATGTTTGTAAAACAATTGCATAAAATGATAGTACAATACAGTTAAGTAATCTACTATCAAACAAGGCTCTTGTTTCTCCAAGTCAATGAAATACAGCGCATGCAAGTATAGGCATTCAAGATGTTGGAACATTCAAACATGGACAGTGCTAAATACTTCATGATTCCTCTTGCATTCAATAGCGGCAATACATGTGGACCTGATTATTAATAAGCAAGGACTGTAACAGCCCAACAATGTCAAACTCTTCACTAAAGACTCCCTTGACAATCTAAGCATCACACAGCAACCACAAAGAGTCTAATGTAACACACAGGTATGCAAGGTCTGAACACAAATAGGACTGTAATATACTAATCAGCAGCTCATATACTAATCAGCAGCTCATAAACTCAGATATGCATTACATATGACTGCTCAGAATTAAACATCAGCCTTGTACGACTTCAAAGTAGCCATCTAAATACTGATTAGAGTAACTTTTACCTATGTGGTGGCTACAACAACACATTCTTAGCATTGTTCATAACAAAAATGACTCATGAAGCGCCCAGATTGATGACTATAGTGAATACATAAAGATTACAGCGCCTAGAATGAACTTGCAGATTTAATCATACTTAATAGAGGCTTACATAAGCAGATTACACTGAGAATACATTCCAGCTTAACATAGAAATATTGTAGACAAAACTTTATTGATCTCAGACCTGGTATAGGGATGCCAATGGTGACTGTAACTCATGGTGCCAACATTGTGCATCAAAACTCCCGAAATCACTGTCTCCTTTCAGAAAGACCTATTTAACTGAAACGCCTTCCAAAAGTCTCCTTCAGCACCACGTCCAAGCACAATGAGGAGAAATTCGTTTTCTAACCAGCAATCATGTTTTTCTTTTGATTCTAATAATGTATTTCAGCTTGAATATTGGGCGCCTAGGGTTTCCCCATCAATAACGCCTCCAAAGAGCACATGAGAAGCTGCTTCCAAAAAGGATTCGATTTCAACTGCAGATCATATTCAAGAAGTCACCTCTATCTCCTCTCCAAGACGTCTTCTCATAGTTGCAAAATCTGAAGATACATAAATACAAAATCGTATTTTCCAACTCTGAAAGTGCGCCAGCTAGAGATGATCTCTCACATCTGAAACTGGGTGGTAGTGGTTCTCAAACCCTAGCCAAAAGGCTTGACAGCTCTTTCGTGAAAATATGTTCATCAAAAGTTACCTTCAAAAATGAGCTTTTCTCAATATATTTCCAAGATGCCCGACAAGAGACTTCTTTTCTCTTTTTAATCTTTTCCATTCAAAATCATAAAGTGACTTTTTAATGTCATATTTTAAATATTTCCCCAAGTCACTTTATAAACAACAAATAAGTGACTTATAATGTTCCCCTTTAATAAATATTTCAAGGGGTCACTTTATAACTTAATTTATTAATTATTTAATATCCCTCTTTTAAAAATAATTTAAGACTTAGGCAATATTAAATAATTAAGTCACTTTATCCAAATTTTGGGGACATTACACAACAACGAGATTGTAGCAGAGATATACAGTACCAATAAAGGAAAGCACGAGAACGTACAAGCCTACAATCGTAGACTCAAAGAGTTACTAGTCAAACTGGAAATCCAGCTAGTTGATGGGCTGAAGAAGAGGTGGTTCATCAAAGGGTTGATCCTTTCGCTAAGGAAGAAGATGAAGGTCGTACCTCCATCATTGTATGTTGACGCCTACAATCGGGCAATGGACATAGAAAGTGAAGACAAGACATCTTCTCAAGGAAAGAGGAAGACAGACAATGACGAGAGCACAAACGACAACAATGACGGGGAATCAAAGACCATTCAAGCCTTGATAAAGGACATGATGAGGATGATGGAGTTGAAGGCCGAGAAAGAGAATACAAGAGAAAACAAGGAACTGTGGTTTATCGACTGTAGAGGAGAGGGTCATACAAAAATAAACAATCCGAAAAACTATTTTGCGACATGTGCCAAGTAATGGGACATTCCATTAAGGAATTCCCATACAATTTGAAAACAAGCACACAAGTGCTCTTCACCCAAGGTGTAACATCCCTTGCTAAATTTGACCTTAAACTTGTTGATTTGAACCTTGAGAATTTTGTCAAACACTTGCCAAGTGAAATTTGTACTTGCTGATTGAAGTTCTTTTTTTGGTTTTTGATGTTTTGAGAGTGCATATGCATTCATAATTCTCTAACTAAGATGTGCAATTGACTAATATGAAATGAGTATGCAAGCAATTAACAATGTATGACTCACCAATGCAATTATATGATTGAAAATATGCATCTACAGCCAAGGGACATTAATGCAAACACTTGGCAAGCAACCTAGATGACTGAATTCTTATATAATAATGCAACTACAACAATGAGCATTATACCAAACACTTATCATGCAATTCTAGAATGTAGATGATGATTTCCAGCTATTGGTATTTAGACAAACAGTTGTCTTGCAAACTGAAATGTAAGCTATAGCAAATGACAATTTGTCAAACATCTGACATACAACCTTATAACTTGTTTATTAGATGCAAATCCAAGTATAAGGCTGATATATAATTCTGACATGAAGATTACAACTACTTAATATGCAATGCCAAGACTCTTGGCTTACAGCTTGCTTGAAAATGTCTTACAAACTGATATGACATGCACCTACAGCTGCAAGAAAGCAGTAACTAATATGGAAATGCAAAATATGCAAAATGCATGAAGAACCTGATGATAATATGCTGATATAATCTGAGATGTAGTCGCAGCCTTGTTGATGATGAGAGACCTTCCAAAATGATGAAGCCATCCTCCCTATGGTGCCACCCTTGTTTCTAATTTGCAACATTAACAATAAATAAATAAGGCCTCCAAACGACTCCAAATAGCTCCAAATATCATTGCCATATCTTCCAAGGTGTAGTGATCCAACATATGTGTTGGCATTTTAATTTGCATCTCTGGAGTGCAGATTAGAAATAGACAGCTATGCACAGATAAGCTGCTCTTCGAATTAGGAGGGGAAGCTCCCTCTTTGCTGATGTTGCTTAAGAAAGTAAATTAAAACTAATTTTCCTATCTTTTTGTTCAGCTAAGAGCACAAACTTATAAAACTCAATCGCTGTAGCTGAGATTTTTTGTTTTAGAAGTTCAACTACGACTAAACCTACTCTAATGACGTTTCTAACTTCTCAAGTAAACACAGAGCAAGAGTGTTAGAAATGGACAAGGAAGGATTCTCTGACATAAATACTTAAATAAACTTTTTTCCCAACGCACATCTACTTACTTTCAATACAAGTTGAAATAAAGATTATATAAGCATAACACATGAAATGGAAATCTAAGACATTAGATTAGGGAAAAGTAGGCACAAGACTTTATTTCTCAAATCTCAAAAACAAAAGATTACACTTCTGGGACAACAGGATCGTAGCAAAATAGGCTTACAGTTTAGCGATCAACCAGAATACATTGACACAAGATACATGAATTGAACAATAACTTGAAGTTAAAGAGGCTTGCAAACTTGCTCTTACAAAAAGTGAACTGGCACTGAATAACAACTTGCAGCATTATAGGCTTGCAATTTGCTATCACAATAACCATTAAGAAAATAATGGGCAAGGCTTCCCTTATTTATACACAAGCAGAGGAGTAGGGAACCCTAGAATCTCCTTGCTTTTACAACTAAGGCTTGCCAACATGCAAGCTTTATTTCTAAAACTAAACAAGATAAACATCTAACACCTATGAAAGCATAAAAACAGGAAATTTCAACTATTACAACTTGTTTTTTTTCTCTTCTTCAAAGAATGAATAATAATTGAGACAAGAATATAAAGAAAGCATGGAGAAAGCTTCTAGATGACTGCTGCTTTAAATGTCGTCCCATCCGCCAAAAAGCTGATTTGTTTCTTGATTTTAAGTGAAGAGTGTTGCTGAAAATACAATGCTGATCTACCTTGAAAAAACAATTTCTCCAAAAAAAACTGTGACTTGGGTTTTGTAGAAAATAACGTTCCATAGAAACCCAGATGCTTAGAATTTGAAAAAGCTAAATCCATCCTGAAAAAGTGGCCAAAAAGCAGGTTCTAGAAGAGGGAAAATTTTCTCAATGTTGAAGAGGATGAAAAAGCGGAGAGACCCATGTGATCAAAAACGGAAAAAACAATGCCCTAGAAGTTTAGAGCCTAAAAAACCGTTCCTCCTTGCTCACTGATCTCGAAACCATGAAGAACACCGAAAAAACATGTCATTTGGGTCTTCAAATCTTCGTTGAAAGAAAAGGGAAAATCTTCTTGCTTTAGATGCCAACTTGCAAAAATGAATAATGAAAGACAAAAACACTCTTAAATAAGTTTTGAGGTTGAGAAAGATCTGCTTTCTTTTTGCTTTAAAACTTTCAAAGTCTATCCTGAGCAGGTGCATCGAACTTGGACACTTATTGATGTTGAAAGATAAAACTTGGAAAAATTGACTAAGGCATTCAGCCTTGGGCACCCTTCTTGGATTGGGGCACTTTTCCCTCCAAACTGTCATTTTTTCACCATTTTCAATTTTTAGCTTGATTTTACCCTTGGTTTGATCTCGATTTCCGGGAGCTTAGTGAATCCTGTGATTTGGCAGAATGATCCATTGTGGAGCTTGATCGAATCTGGCAAGATTGTTTTGGAGGCAACTTTGGCTAAAAACTTTATTTTGATCTCCAAAATCATGGGCGCCTATCTCCTCTCAGGGCGCCCAACTTTACCAGTGTTAGCCGTTTTATGTTCTTCAAGTTCTTGCTTGTCTCCCTTGATTTTCTGATGAATACGTGATTCTGGGAGCTAGATTGATCTGATCGACTGGCTGTCAGATTCACTGGATAGCTGAAAGATTTTGAGGGGGGTCTTCTGGGATCTACATCTCTTGAAATTCGAATCTTGAGGGTCAAAAGTTTGCGCGCCCTTGGCTAGCTGGGGCGCTCAACTCCTCTAGAATTAGTTTATTTTCTGTGATTTTTACCTTGCTTTTGACTTCTGACATTTTGCTCATGTTTCTCCCTTTGTTTCGCCTTTGATATCTAGTGATTATCAATTCTGATGGACTTGTTGATGGTTCCGTTGGAAAGCTACTTCAAATCTGAAGATAATCTGTTGGAGGTGTCAAACCCTAATTCACTCATTTAGGCCCGCAAAAGCTTGGGTGCCCCTGGCTACTTGGGGCACCCATGATCTCCATAAGACATTTTTGCTTGATTTTCATTCTTCAAACTTGAACCTTCATGTTATACCTTCCATTTGATCTGGATTTGCCGGTGATTAACAAGTCTGATGATCTGACAAAGACATCCATTGCTAAGCTGCCAAAATCTTGAAGATAATGAACATATTAGCAAACCCTAATTGATGGATTAGGTCTTTCAAAAGGCTGGGCGCCCCTGGCCACTTGGGGCGTCCAGAGTTCCCAGACTTAGATTATTTTTTGATGTTTTCATGGTTTGCATCCTACCACTCTGTCATAACTCCTTCGATCAATCTGAGTTTCAGGCTGATTGGTTGATCTGATGACTGCGTTGCTGGGCTCACTGTAGAGTTGAGAAGATTTTGAGCAACATTGTTTGGGAGCACAAACCCTGATTTCATCATTTGATGCCTTGAAAAGTTGGGTGCCTATCTCCCTTTGGGGCGCCCATGGCTGGCAGAGTTAGTTTTTATTCTGCAAATTTCAACTTCCTCCTTCATTTGACATGCTTAACTTTGCCTTGCTCATTGTATATGAAAAAAATTGTAAGGCATGAGTATTTGGGTGCCTAAACTGAGCTGGGGCGCCTAGAGTCTCCAAACTTAGTGAAAATTTGCATTTTTCAACTTTCACAACCTCCCTCCATTCTTCGTTCTGTGTGAATGTCCATTGTTTCTCATCTTCAGTTCAGTGTTTGAATGTTTGAATTTGACACCTGGCAGCTGACTGACCTCCATTAATGGCTTTGCAGCTCCCGAAATGCTTCTAAAATTTAAAAAAAAACAAAATAGACCCACTAGGGAAAAACTAATCGTTTTGTGATTTCGACTGCAATAGCTTGATGAGGAAGTATTTTCGACCAATCAAAATCAGTTTGAACCCTAATAGCCAAACTTCCTATTTTTAGAAAATTTTGCCAGCATCTATTTCAAAAGAAACCCATAAAAACCCAAAAAATGTTTCTATTTTTAAAAAGTTTCCAAAAGTAGAAATTTTTCTAAAAAGTAGGGTCAAAAAATTGAGATCTGGGCTTTGTAGACTTGGACGCTCTAGCAGACCCAGATCGTCAGATTTTGAAAATTTCAAGTTTTTGCCCCTCATTCAAGACATGCAAACCCCAATTTTGACCTTTTTTGACAGTTTTGACAAGACTTTTACTTATTTCTTCAAAATGCCTAAGTGTAGCAAAAGTTTTAATTTGGGATACAACAATATGCCTGAATTCGATGCCTCCCAAGACCACTATGAGCAAAATTGTGGCTCCTCAAGATGGCTAGAAATGATTGATAACATAAATCATAATATAAGCACTGTAAAAACCCTCCTTGAATAGACAAATTGGGGATGCCTTTAATCTGCAAATTATCTCTAATGCAACCCCAAATCGATTCTCACAAATTTGTCCCTTGGCCACAAAATTTGCACAATGAAAGAGACTGAAGTATTTCCTCCTCTGAACTCTAGCTGGGGTTGATCTTTCACAATCGAAACCGGTACCTTAGAGTCTTCAAACCCTCAGGCAATGAAAGCATTCAAGCTCTCTTTCTACCACGCAAGTATGTAAGAAGTAATAAAATCCAAGTGTGCTTGAATGACTAGCAATGAGCTTCTTATATACTTTTTCGAACCCATCTCCAAAAAGCTTCTAGAATATTTTATTATTTTATTATTTAGGTGACTTTTTGACATCATTTTATTATAGTCAGCTATAACCAAGTGACTCCAATCCTCAGAAATCTCTGCCATGGAGCTCAAATAGGGACGGCGCGATAAGGCATCGACAACAATGTTTTGAGTCCCTTTGACATAGGAGATGTCAAAATCATGACTGTAACTTGCTGACTCATTTCTATTGACATTCATTTAGATCCCGCTATCCAAGGAAATGCCTCAAGCTGTTATGATCAGTTTTGACACAAAACTTACTGCCAACTAGGTATTGCTTGAACTTGGCCATTGCATGCATAATGGCCAACATTTCTTTGTTGTATATATTGTAGCTCCTCTCAGGACCCCTTAGCTTCTTGCTCTCGAAAGCTATCGGAGGATGGTCCTGCATAATCACTGCACCAATACCCTCTCCACAAGCATCACAATGAAGCTCAAAAGGCTTGGTGAAATCTGGCAAAGCTAGAATTGGACATGTAGTCATCAATTGTTTGAACTTCTCGAAACACTCTTGTGTCTGAGGTGTCCAAACAAATGCTCCCTTCTTAGTCAAATTTCTAAGTGGTGCAGCATGCCGCGAGAATCCATTGACAAACTGACAGTAGAAGGTGCATAACCCCACAAATCCCCTGAGCTGAGTCAAAGTCTCAGGAGTAGGCCAATCAATAGTGGCACGAACCTTATCAGGATGCACGGGAACTCCCTCTCTGCCGATTATGTGATCCAAATAAAGAAGCTCTGCAATGCCCAACGCACACTTGGACTCCTTGGCATACAAGGACTCCCTATCAAGTATGCCCAAAACAGTATCCAGGTGAACCAAATGCTCTTCCCAAGACTTGCTATATACCAAAATGTCGTCAAAGAATATTAGAAAAAATCTCATCAACTGAGAGTGGAAGACCTTGTTCATAGTGGATTGAAAAGTAGCTGGGGCATTGGTTAAGCCAAAGGGCATAACCAAAAAATTAGTGTCTACAATGACATCTGAATGCAGTCTTCTCAACAACTTGCTCTCCGACTCTGATCTGGTGGTACCCTGTTCTGAAGTCTATCTTGGAGAAGTAACAAGCTCCATGAAGCTCATCTATCAACTCGTCGATGCGAGGAATGAGATACCTATTCTTAATTGTCCTCTTCTTCAATATTCAGTAATCAATGCACATCATGAGTGTACCATCTTTCTTCTTCACCAAAACCACTGATGAAGCGAAAGGAGACTTACTCGGCCTTATATGTCCCATAGCAAGCAGTTCCTTGATAGTTTTCTCAATCTCATCCTTGAAACGCTTTGGGTGCCGGTAAGGTGTAATCATAATGGGCTTGGTGCCCTCTTCCAACTCAATGATGTTCTCTATGCCTCTATCAGGAGGTCTACCACGTGGTATGTCATTGAATACCTTTGTATGCTTAGCTCTGAGCTCCTGAACATCTGGATGATAGGGTGTTTTTTGCTGCCCCTCATATGAAGGCATCAACTTACACTTTGCTACTCACTCTACCATGTCATGTCTAATAAGTCTCTCCATTCTCCTGAGAGTGACTAACTTCTAGTTGCTGTCCTTAATGGTCTTAAGTACATGATTAGTCTTGTCAACCTTGAATTTCATTTCCATTTCTCTAAGGATGAGTGTAAATTCACCAATTGAATGAAGCCACTAAGGACCACATCGGTGCCTCCCATATTAACCACATAAAAATCTGCTTTAAACTCATAGTTATTGAGTTTCATAGGCAGATCTGAAATCATTCTCTCACATTTGAGAATGTAACCATCAACAACTTTTACCCTTATCTCTTCAAACTCTTGAGTTTGAATTCGACGCTTTTCCACCAATCGTGCATCTATGAAATTGTGAGTTGCACCTGTATCAAGCAAAGAAATGACTCTTTGACCAGCCAAGAGTCCACATAACTTGAAGGAGCCTTCCCTTTGCATGCTAGACATATGAGCTTCCTGTAGCTCCATTTCTCCTTCATTTTCAACTTCAATTTCCCAGTTTTCAGTTCCTGAATCCTTTTGATCAGCTTGCTGGTTTGTTTTATCAGTCATGTTTTCACCCTCATAAAACCACTCCATATGCCTATTTTGACCCTTAGGCTTAAGAGGACAATCATGGTTTAGATCATAAGGACCCTTGCAATAAAAACATAGCTTCCTCCTACGCAAATCATTAATTGTTTCCCTATCGAAAGGGGCTACAAATTTCTTCTTTTGATCAACATTTTTTGATTTCTTTGGATTTGATTTGCTGTCATTATAGGATGAAGATCTTTTTGAGTTGAACTTACTACGTGGAGCTGTAAGTTCCATGCTACGAGCTTTCGTCATCGATTCTTGCAAGGCAGGGGGATCAACAGCCTTGATCCAACCCTTCATAGGCTCATAAAGACCCTCTACAAATAATATGACCAGCCTCCTGTCTGAGATAACTGTAACTATGACCGAAAGCTTTTGAAATTCACCAATGTAAAATTCCGAACTGCCCATTTGTTTCAGCTGAGCTAGATCTCTCAAGTATAACTCTGGATCTCTTTTGTCAAAATGCTCAACTAACCTATTAGTGAACTCCTGATGTGAATTGATACGGTCATGCTGCAAGGTAACCATCCCATGGTGCCACCAGTCATGGGCTACCCCATCCAAATGCAAAGCTGCGAACTTAATGGCGTCTTCATCTGCCATAAGATGTAAGGTCAAGAAAGTGTCCAACTTGCTAACCCAAGCTCTGGCTGTAACCCTACCGCTGCCATCAAAAGTGGAGAGTGTGAGCTTGTTGGTTGCATGTATAAGATCATTGTTTTTATTCCTTGGTCTCCTGTCAGTCCTGTTCCTGTTGTGCTCTCTTTTTTGACTCATGAACCTGTCAAAGTTAAGATGATCCTTAACTCTTTGTGGTAATGCTTCCTGTTACCCGATTTTCACCCGCGGGCTCAATCAGGGGAAAATTATGTTTTAAATTCAGCACGTGGATTAAATGTGGCTCCCATAAGGGTTGAGCCCGGCGTGCAGGTATTCGGTTTTCATTGGGAAGGTCTTCATCTGATGCATTTGAGAACTAATGGAGGCATTGTTTTGAGGGTTAAATCATACATCTGATGCTATTTCACAAGGAAGTCTGTTGGAAAGTATGCCTCAGTCGGATCTGGCATAAAACTCCTCAGAGAAGAAGTCGCTGAGACCAACTGAATGTCTTGCCGACTGGTTGTTGTGCTATATTCATTTGAAATACCCCGGGCGCCCAGATATTTCAGTTGCCATGAGTTTTTATATATCTCTCAGTCGGGGAGAAGTCTGGCCAAATGGTGGAAGTCTCGGAGAAAAGATTTGCTTCGGGGAGATGTCTCTCTGACTGATAGAAGTCTCGCCGAAACGGCCGACGTTGGGGAGACAATTGGCTGACTTGGGGGAGTCTCGCCGAAGGAGGTGTAGTCGGGGAGAAGTCTGGCCGAATGATCATGGTCTCGCCGACAGAGAGGTTAGTTCGGTGTGATGTCTCTCCGAAAGATTGGGGCTCACTGTAACGTCTTGCCGAAAGGCGGTAGTCTGGCCGAAGGATTTTCGATCGGCATAACGTCTTGCCGACTGATGGAGGTCTCGGCGAAAGGTTGTGAGTTCAGTGTGAAGTCTCGCCGAAATGAAATGATCTCGGGGAGAATGATGAGGAGTTCGGCGTGATGTCCTGTCGATTGACGTTGATCTCGCCGAAATGTTCTGAATTCGGCATGATGTCTTGCTGATCCGACGAAGTCTCGCCGAAGGATTGTGCCTTCGGTGTAGTGTTTTGAGTTCGGGGTGATGTCTCGCCGACCAAGTGAAGTCTCGCTGAAAGAAGTTGCACTTGGGGAAAGTCTGTGGCTTCGACATGATGTCTTGGCGATGACCAGTGGTCTCGTCAACGAAGGGTGCTCTAGCTATGATGTCTTGCCGACTCATGGTGGTCTCGCCGAAGGTTTGTGGCTTCGGTATAATATCTTGCCGACGAGGTGAGGTCTCAGCGAATGTTTTTTAACTCTTCGGTGTGACATGGAGGACCGCTGAGACTCTTGGCGAGGAATGTTATAGTCTCGCCGACAAGTGTTTTGACATCGGTAGGACTTGAGAGATCGCTATGATGTCTTGTTGATAGCGATGGTCTGGGCGATAGTGTTGGATGTCGATATAACTCCTGCAGCTCGATGTCAAGTCTTGCCGACAGTTCTAAGCTATGCCGATTGCTGCTGTGGAGTATAATCGCATTGGGGTGACACGGCTAGTGTCTCACCGACATGCAATTCTGTCTGAAGAACTTTTGACCGCATGAAGATCCTACGTGGTGTTTGTTCAACCAATTGAAGGAAGCTAAGGCGAACTGTGGCAGTTTGACCGGTGTTAAGAAGATCAACAGACTATATATGACATGGATCTACTCTGAGATCAAAGGCGATGAATCGGATCAGCAAATAGTGGTGTTCGGATCTAACATGAAAGTCAGATGTTGTCTCTCAGGGGGGTCAACTTGTAGAAGGATCTAGAGCAAGAAGAAAGCCGAAAGGGAAGAAACTGCGAGTCTCAGTGACAGCTGCGATGTCTACTGGAAAAGGTCGATCGACATTTATGATGCCGCTGAAGAACATTCAAGGCAGCTCTAACGAGGTTCGAGGGTGGACATGGGGGCTAGAAGTTAATGCGATGGTTGCAAAAGATCTGAAAGGCCATCCCTGGAGCGATCCTTCACCAACATGGACACGGGGATGCACATTGAATGCAGCATTAACTTTATTCCAAAAAGATCTTAGGGGCCAGCATTCTTTTTGGCACAGTTTTGTTGTATATATGGCATATTTTTGGCCTCTTTGTAAAGGAGTTTGGATTATGCATTCTGGAGAGTTAGTGATTTTTCTCAAATCCTTTTTCAGCTGATGTATGCTTTGTGACTCATTTGGAATTTGGAATATAAAATACAGAGATTACCTTGGAAACCAGTGTTAGTGTTCATACTACTTTCATTTTTCTTTCAGATTATGTAAGTTTTGAACTGTGTTTTTCTAAATCTGCATTTGAACTTTAAAGTTGTGAAATTCATCTTTCCTTCTTAAAATGTATATGCAGATTAAGCCTTTTCATGAATTATGCATAAGTTCACAAAATTATGTTGAGTAAATTAAATAACTATCATTAGTTTTCCAGGGGTATGTTCATCTATTTTATTTCATGATTCCTGTCAGTTCGGTGTATCACCATAGGGATTAGTTCCTACCATTTCTGTTTTGCTTTAGTAATGTTCTCCCTTTACCTTACAAAATCAGTAGTTTAGGTGATACTGCTAGCATAGGAAGCCGGCCATCTCCGGAGGTTCTTTTCCATTTTTTAGGTGACCCACAACCTGGAAAAGTTCCCATGTTTCTCTGAAGTATCAAGTTCTGCAACTTGATAGGGGTGCAATTTCAGTAGATAACAGTTTTTGGGATGCCCAGTGGGACAAGTCCCACGTTATATTGTTGGTTTGGTATGCAACCAACAAGTTTCAGACTTTGCAGAAGTTATTTTAGCATACTTGGCGACTCCGTGAAGAGAAAGAATTTCAGAATCAGTGCTTTTACAACTTATGAGAAGAGTTTAGACAAGGAGTAGCTTAGTTCATTTTGAATATTTACAGCTTTCCCCACCAAGGAGAAAAGGCAGGGCAACAAAAAGGCCAGGGACAACATTTGTCGATTCTAGAAGAACCAAATCTACTCCTCCATTTGTGAGAACCCATATTGTTGTCTCGTCTTTTGCTTCACCTAGAGTGCAAGTAAACCCACCTTTTGCTATATTGATGGCAAGGAATAAACCATTTGTTGCTTTTAATAGAGGTAGTCCATTAAATTTGGCACAGCACAATGACATTCCAATGGCAGCTTTGAAAAGTTTGCCAACTTTCACTGGGGAAGATCAGACTATCCTGATTGAACATATACGAGATGTGGCTTCGTTATGCGAAGTCCGTCACATAACTCAAGAGGATATTGCTGTGAGATTGCTAGTTGCTTCACTGAAAAAAAGAGTTGTGCAATGGTATAGGGGTTTAGCAGTAGGCTCAATCGCAACTTGGGACGAATTTGGAGACAAGTTGCATAAACAGTTTCAAGATAAGTCAGATAACTTGTCTTTGGCAGAACAACTTACAACTATAAAGAGATCCCCTCAGGAGCAAATGATGGATTTCAATTTGCGTTTTCAAAGAACATGGGATAGGATTACTGCTACATTGAGGCCTTCACCTGAATATGCTTTCCTGTATTATCTTAGAGCTATAAATAGCGATATTTCAGTTTTAATACAGTCAATGGGAGGAGTGTCTTTGCCGGATGCTTATGAAGTAGCAATCAGAGTTGAAAATAGCCTAATACAAGCTGGTAAACTCGCTCCTAGGCCACCAATGCCTATATTTCCAGATATTCATTCGAATATTCCTCTACAGATACCACATTTTGCACCTTTGCCACCTGTTCCAGCAATATCAGCTGTTGTAACAAAAGAAGCTGCTGTTTTAAGTTCTTCAAATGAGTTATAGGAGATCAAAAGTTTATTACAAACTTTTGGTAATAAGCTTGTGAGCTTGGAAAAGCGACAATCATATAACAGGCCTTATCAACAACAGAATTCAGGTCAACAACAACAATATCAAGGTAATAGACAGGCTTATCAAGGCAACTACCAAGGTCCAAGACAGAATGTAAACACAAGACTTTTTCAGGCTTATGCTCCAACACCTGTTAGTGCAGTTAAGGATCTTGTCCCTATTCAAAATAACTTAGCGGAAGATTATGAGTGGTACGACCCTTGCAACCAACCTCACAATCAAGCCACTTGCTCAAATGGACTTATTAATCAAGCACTTATGGTACAAAATGCTTCAAGTTCACAGCAAAATGCACTCAATGATGCACCTCTACAACACCAAGATCAACCTACCAATGAAACTACCCTACTTAACTAGCAAGGCGAAGAATTCTGTGGATTGAATATAGATAATTCTCTAGTTGCAGCTAACACAAGGGCAAAGAAAAGAGCTTTTGAGCTTGATCAAGCAGCTGATAAAGGAAAAGCAACAGCTGTAGAACCATCTACATCTCAAGTTACTCGCGTTTTGCAAAGAAATCAGCAACTCGTAGTCAAAGAGCAGCCACACTTGCAAGTTGATCATGCTGGCATAAAGGTACATCATAAAGTAAACTCAGTTGCACCCTATAATATTATTGATAGTATGAATAAGATGAATGTAACGATGTCTATGTGGGATTCATTAGCTATTCCAGATCAAAAAGATATGTTACAGTCAGCCTTGTCAAACTTAAAAATGTCTGATGAATCTGAGTCTCCAATAGATCAAGTTAGAATCGTCTTGACAAATAATCCTCAAGAAAATTATAAACAGCCCAACAAAGAGGCCGAAAAAGAAGTCAAACCTCCTCCATTTTACATATTTGTGATCATAGGTGATAAGTTAGTTCATAACTGTATGGTAGACAGTGGAGCTAGTAGCTCAGTAATGCCAAAGCAAATTGCTGACAAGCTTGGACTAAAATATCAGCCTTTAGAGAAAGGAGTGATTCAATTTGTAGAAACCCCAGTTTCCCCATGTTCCTGAATCTGACGTTTTTTTGTTTGTTTTTGCGTTTTTGAATGTTTTTGAGGTTTTTTTTGTGCAATAAGAGTAAATTGTGAGTTTTGCAAAGACTTGAAATAAATTCAATAAAAATAAATTAACTCTGAAAACGATTGATCTTAGAGCTAATATTGATGCCAGACTTTTTATAAATCTTTTGAAACAGTTACAATAAAGATCCTTTAAGAAGCGATATAAAAAGCAATGATCTTATTTGAAAACCTGGTGAAAGGCAGCAAGCTGAAAGTACAGATCTGATGATGGTACGGCTGCAAATAAGATCCCTTCTCCCTCCTTCAGGCGTTCCAGAACAATGCTTGGAATATAGGCGCTTATTGGTGATGGCAAACTGGATCCAAGGTAGGCGTTTGGCTTCTGAAAGAAAGTACGCCCTTCTCAGGAAAGGTACGGCTGACAGCAACAATTAATGATTTTGTACGGCTTCTTTAAAATTCTCTAGATCTCCCTGAAAGGTGCGCCTAAGTGAAAGGATGCTTTCTGAATGTAAACACTAATAAAACTCTGATGATAAAATAATCTCTGAAGCTCTGTAATTTCCTCTAGATGAAGAAATCTCTCAACTGGCAATAAATCAGGTGATATCTCACACCCTCTGAATTGATTCAATGGAGATGGCTCGTTCCCCAATGAATTTCAAGACTGAAACCCTAAAGCTTCTTGCTCAGACCAAACTTGATCAATTTTCAATAAGTCAATATGCATAATGGCTCGAATCCCAAGGCAAATAGCTTAAACACATGAAAAGTGTGATTTCCTCAATAATAGGGAATCATTAAAAATTCGCACTTTTAATTTTATTTCTTTCAATAGTCTTCAGCTAAATATTTTATTATAAATTTAATCGTCCATTTGGCCCCTTCCTGATGATGGGCGACCCCTCAGCTTAAATCACTTAAGTCGTAATATTAAAATATTACAACTTTATATTATATGCTCCCAATAATTAATATTTAATTATTTCAATTAAATATTAATATCTCTCTAAGAATTCACTCGATGCACGAGCCGTCTGAAGTTGTCGACTGAAGAAGTGATTCTGAACCTAATTCATCCATACTGCTCAAAATAGCAAGGGTCCCACTCTGACTGCCAAAATTGCTAAAAATAGCAACTTATGCAAAAAGTGTCTGATCGAGCCCAAACGAAAGCCAACTGATCAAACTCTGCGAACTGAAGTTGAGCCAAGCTCCAACGTGACCCTCTATCCAGTCTATCAGCCTACGAGGGTCGTATGATAGGCTAATCCTGTGCTCCGAGAGATGTCACTGAGAAGGGGACATGACAGTCCGCCCCTCCTGAAATTGCTTGTCCTCAAGCAATCTCAATGCCGGATGCCGGAGATATCCTCGCTCCCATAGCATCCTCAGCAGAAAATCTCTCCATTTCACCAGATATTCCCGATAGTCCTCCTCGCCGAATCTCCTGTACTCTGTGATGGACTCGGTACTAAGATCAACTTTCCCTTATCATCTAAGGGAGGTAGAACTGCAGACGGTACAACACGGTGTCCCAACGCCTTCTTGAGGATGATACATGAAATACATTGTGTACCCTGCTCTCTGCTGGAAGCTCAAGCTCGTAAGCCACCTCGCCAACTCTCCTCAGGATCCTAAAAGGACCGTAATACCGTGGCTTAAGCTTCTCTGACCCACTCTTCCTAAGAGTGGACTGACGGTAGGGCTGCGAGCATCGGATAAACCATGTCACCCACCCAAAGTCGTTTTTTGATCCGCATGCCTCGATTTTTGTGCCGGCGATATTTTCCTTGAGAGCCCTCATAGTATCCTGACTCTCCTGCAACCAACCTCCTGCACTCGACACTCTACTGTCGCTCAGTAGCAAATCCAGAAAACTCGGCGCCTCATACCCGTACAACGCCATGAAAGGTGACATCTGAATGGTCATATGGAATGTCGAGTTGTAACAATACTCACACAAATGTATCCATTTGACCCACGCCTTCTGCTGCCCTGCTATATAGTTTCGGAGGTAACCTTCCACCCACTTGTTCACAATCTCTGTCTGCCTATCAGTTTGCGGGTGGTAACTAGTGCTCGGAGTGAGCTCGGTCCCACAAAGTCTGAACACCTCCAGCCAGAAATGACTTAGAAACCGACTATCTCTGTCGCTCACGATGCTCCGAGGCAACCCATGAAGTCTGAATACCTCGCGAAAGAATACCTCTGCTACCTGTGTAGCTGTGTAGGTGGTGGTGATCGGAAAGAAGTGGGCATACTTCGTAAGCCGATCCACAACTACGTATATGCAATCTCGCCCTTGGGCTTTAGGCAAGCCCGTAATAAAGTCCATCGACAGGCATTCCCACTTCCTGTCAGGAATTGGAAGTGGCTACAATAAACCTGCCGGGTACGTGTTCTCCTGCTTGTTCTGCTGACAAACAGGGCACTCACACACATATTGAAGAACATCTGCCTTGAGTCCTTTCCAGGTGAATCTCTCCCGAATCTGTCTGTAAGTCTTGAAGTACCCAGGATGTCCTGCAGTCAGTACATCATGAAAGGCTCGCATGATTATGTTCATCACCTCTGAACCTGGGATCAAAAATATCCTATTCTTGTAAATGATCAAGTCATTCACAAGTGTATACCTGGTGTCAACTGTCGGTCCCTCAACGATGCTGGAAGCCCAAGTGTCCTTGGCATACTCTGCCACTATCATATGCCTCCAGTCCTCTGAAATGTGAACCATAGAGCTCAAATATGGTCTACGTGAAAGTGCATCAGCCACTACGTTCTGTGTACCTTTGATATAAGAGATATCAAAGTCATAAGCCTGCAACTTACTGACCCACTTCTGCTGTCTATCATTGAGATCTCGCTACCCCAAGAAGTGTCTCAAACTGTTATGATTAGTTTTAATGCAAAATTTGCTGCCAACAAGATATTGTCGAAATTTTGCTAAGGCATGCATAATCGCGAGCATCTCTTTATCATATATGCTATACAGTCTCTCTGGTCCTCTGAGCTTGCGGCTCTCATACACAATCGGGTGCTTGTCCTGCATAAGCACCGCACCAATGCCCTCACCTAATGCATCTCATTGAAGCTCGAATGGCTTCGTAAAGTCAGGTAGTGCCAAAAGAGGGCATGTGGTCATCAACTCCTTAAACTTCATAAAACACTCCTGTGCCTCAGAAGTCCAAACAAATGCCCCCTTCTTCAGTAAATCTGTCATCGGGGCTGCATGTCGTGAATAACCATTCACGAATCTATGGTAGAATCCACACAAACCGAGAAACCCTCTGAACTGTGTCAGGTTTGCCGGTGTAGGCCAGCCAACAATGGCGCAGATCTTTTCAGGATCCATACGCACTCCATCTACACTGATAATGTGACCTAGATATAGCAATTCGGTCATCCCCAAGTCACACTTGGATTCCTTGGCGTACAAGGACTCCCTCTCAAGAATACTCAATACGGTCTCCAGGTGTGCCAAGTGCTCCTGCCAAGTCCTGCTGTATATGAGGATATCATCGAAGAAGACCAACACAAATCTCCTCAGCTGTGAATGAAAAACCCTATTCATCGTAGACTGAAAAGTAGCTGGCACATTAGTGAGCCCAAATGGCATCACTACGAACTCGAAGTGCCCACAATGACATCGAAAGGCAGTCTTCTCTATGTGCTGCTCACGGACTCTGATCTGATGATACCCCAACCGTAAATCAATTTTGGTGAAGTAACATACTCCATGGAGCTCATCAATAAGCTCATCTATGTGCGGTATCGGATACCTGTTTTTGATTGTCCTCTTATTCAGGACTCTATAATCAATACACATGCGCAATGTTCCATCCTTCTTCTTAACCAAGACAACCGAAGAAGCAAATGGTGACTTGCTAGGCCGAATGTGACCCATAGCAAGTAATTCCTTGATCGTTTTCTCGATCTCATCCTTCAGCCGTTTAGGATGTCTATATGGTGTAATCATAACGGGCTTAGCGCCCTCCTCA
This sequence comes from Sequoia sempervirens, assembly GCA_007258455.2. NCBI lineage: Eukaryota > Viridiplantae > Streptophyta > Pinopsida > Cupressales > Cupressaceae > Sequoia > Sequoia sempervirens. Next base: position 125,780 of record VDFB02019401.1, read on the forward strand.
AGCTCAATAATATGCTCGATGCCCCTGTCTGGAGGTCTCCCTGGTGGAATATCACTGAACACCTTATCGTGCTTGACTCTCAACTGCTGGATGTCCGGATGATATTTTGTCTTTTGCTGTCCCTCCTGTATAGGTGCTAAAGTGCACTCTGCAGCCCACTCAACCATGTCGTGACGAATGAGCATCTCCATCCGACGAAAAGAAATTGTTTTGATGTTGTTGTCCCGTATTGCTTTTAAGATACGAGTCTTCCCGTCAACATCAAAACGGATCTCCATGTCCTTGAGACGAAGAGTGACTTCTTCCAATGAATGAAGCCACTTCATTCCCAAGACCAAATCAATGTTTCCCATGTTAACCACATAGTAATCAGCCTTGAACTCCTAATTGTTCAGGCGTAAAGGGAGATCCTTTATCATGCGTTCACACCTCAAAGTGTATCCATCAGCCACAGTAACCCTAATGCCCTCAAACTCCTCAATGATGAGTCCACGTCTCTTAACGAATCTAGCATCTACGAAATTATGTGTGGCTCCTGTATCCAGTAGGGTAATGACCCTCTGTCCTGCCAACACACCACGAATCCTGAATGAGCCCTCCTGCTGAATGCTAGATAAGCGGGCCTCCTGTATCTGTAGCTCTGGCCCTGTCTCTGCTCTAGGCTCTGAAGCCTCTGCCTCTGAATCCTCAGAACTCTCCTGCTGTTCGGAATTTTCTGATTCCGAATCCTCATAGTACACCCACATCACTCGATTTGCCTTTCCCTTAGGTCTTAGAGGACAATCGTGATTGGCATCATAGGGACCTTTGCAGTAGAAGCAAAGATTCTTCCTGCGTAGATCATTAAGGGCCTCACGATCCAAAGGTGGAGCTGCTGATTTACCTTTTGAATCGTTTTTAAATCTGATTTTTCTTTGTTAAAATCAGATTTGTCCCTGTTTCTGTTAAAGCCCTTGTTGTCCCTGAAAGATGAAGAACCTCTGGAGTTAAATCTACTTGACGGTGCTGCTAACTCCATGCTACGTGCTTTCTTCATCGCCTCCTGTAATGAAGGAGGATCAAAGGCTTTGATCCAGCCTCTGAGTGGCTCTGTCAAACCCTCCATGAAGAGTACTACCAATCTCCTCTTAGAAATGTTCGGAACCATGACTGATAACTTCTGAAAGTCACCAATGTAGGACTCCAAACTGCCACTCTGTCTCAACTGAGCTAAGTCTCTGAAGTAGGATTCTGGATCCTTCCTGTCAAACCGCTCAACCAACCTATCTACGAACTCCTGGTATGAAGTGATTCTGTCATGCTGTAACGTAACCATACCGTGGTGCCACCAATCATAAGCTACTCCCTCGAGATGCAATGTAGCATATCTGATAGCATCTCTCTCGGCCATCGGGCGTAATGTAAGAAAAGTGTCCAGCTTACTAATCCAAGCCTGAGCTGTCCCTTTACCACTACCATCGAACATCGCTAGATTAAGCCTGTTGGTTGCATGTTTTAAGTCATTGTTTTGGTATCTAGGTCTCCAATCCTGTCGACCCCTATGGTGCTCTCGCCTTTGTGTAATAAAATGGTCAAAAGTGATCCGTTCTCTGACTTCAGGTGGTATCAACTGCCACTCCTCATTCGCTGCCATAAGTGTATCAGCGAACATCTCCTCCTGCTCCTCACTTGTGCTAACCTCGTCGGCCTTCTGTCTCACAAAAGTTGGCCTGGTAGGCCTATCTGCTGTCCGTGAGGTTGTCCTAGGTGCCCTGCGAGATCTTGCTTCACTCCTCTCATCGTCACGATGTGGTGACGGTCTCCTCGGGGTACTCAGTCTCTGAAGTGCCACTGTCAATTGCTGCAATACATCATTCGACTGCCGTTGACCTGCACGTAAATCTTTGAGTGCAAGCAAAACCTCAGCATCATCCTGATCTCTAGGGTTTTGAGGAATCTCGTTCCTGGGAACATCTGTTCTATTTGCTCTGTCATTCCTGTCAGCCATATTTCCCGGTTGCCTACTCAAACTCTGTTGCCTGTCAATCAGAGCACATCTGCGTGTGTAATACCTCTGAGTCCCAAACTGTTCTGGCTGCATAAATTGCTAAACCCTCAGGATGGCAGGATTTAGCTCTGATACCACTGTAGAAACCCCAGTTTCCCCCTGTTCCTGAATCTGACGTTTTTTTGTTTGTTTTTGCGTTTTTGAATGTTTTTGAGGTTTTTTTTGTGCAATAAGGGTAAATTGCGATTTTTGCAAAGACTTGAAATAAATTCATTAAAAATAAATTAACTCTGAAAACGATTGATCTTAGAGCTAATATTGATGCCAGACTTTTTATAAATCTTTTGAAACAGTTACAATAAAGATCCTTTAAGAAGCAATATAAAAAGCAATGATTTTATTTGAAAACCTGGTGAAAGGCAGCAAGCTGAAAGTACAGATCTGATGATGGTACGGCTGCAAATAAGATCCCTTCTCCCTCCTTCAGGCGTTCCAGAACAATGCTTGGAATATAGGCGCTTACTGGTGATGGCAAACTGGATCCAAGGTAGGCGTTTGGCTTCTGAAAGAAAGTACGCCCTTCTCAGGAAAGGTATGGCCTGATATTGAATGGTACGACTGACAACAACAATTAATGATTTTGTACGGCTTCTTTAAAATTCTCCAGATCTCCCTGAAAGGTGCGCCTAAGTGAAAGGATGCTTTCTGAATGTAAACACTGATAAAACTCTGATGATAAAATAATCTCTGAAGCTCTGTAATTTCCTCTGGATGAAGAAATCTCTCAACTGGCAATAAATCAGGTGATATCTCACACCCTCTGAACTGCTTCAATGGAGATGGCTCGTTCCCCAATGAATTTCGAGACTGAAACCCTAAAGCTTCTTGCTCAGACCAAACTTGATCAATTTTCAATAAGTCAATATGCATAATGGCTCGAATCCCAAGGCAAATAGCTTAAACACATGAAAAGTGCGATTTCCTCAATAATAGGGAATCATTTAAAATTCGCACTTTTAATTTTATTTCTTTCAATAGTCTTCAGCTAAATATTTTATTATAAATTTAATCGTCCATTTGGCCCCTTCCTGATGATGGGCGACCCCTCAGCTTAAATCACTTAAGTCGTAATATTAAAATATTACAACTTTATATTATATGCTCCCAATAATTAATATTTAATTATTTCAATTAAATATTAATATCTCTCTAAGTATTCACCCAATGCACGAGCCGTTTGAAGTTGTCGACTGAAGAAGTGATTCTGAACCTAATTCATCCATACTGCTCAAAATAGCAGGGGTCCCACTCTGACTGCCAAAACTGCTAAAGATAGCAACTTATGCAAAAAGTGTCCGATCGAGCCCAAACGAAAGCCAACTGATCAAACTCTGCGAACTGAAGTTGAGCCAAGCTCCAACGTGACCCTCTATCCAGTCTATCAGCCTATGAGGGTCGTATGATAGGCTAATCCTGTGCTCCGAGAGATGTCACTGAGAAGGGGACATGACACAATTGGATGGTACTTTTGTTAATACATTGGGTGTTATTAAAGATTTGAGTCTTACCCTTCATGCTTGTCCGAATTTTTTAGTTCCTTAGGACATATGTGTCATAGATCTCCCACATTTGTTTTTTTTGTGCCTCTCAAGAGACTGTACATCTAAGATAGGTGGTTATGTGTCAGGTGATTGGTCACATATGTTGTTTAGAACAAGATATGGAACTAAGGTTACCATTAAATTTGAAAAGTTGGCTAAAGATCACAGTGAGCCGTATAACTCAAGTCCTATCAATGCTGTTCCTATTGTTGCAGACACAAATTGTGTCGTTTTTACTGATAGTGAATTGGCTGCCGCTCAAGAACTTCAAGCAGAGGCTGTTCTTGATGTGCTGCTACATGAATGGGCAGCTGAAAATGTGTTGGACAATCCTGTAGATTTTATTCAAGATGTCGGTATGGGTAATTATGTGATGCTTGAACCTGATGTAGAGGTTCCAAACTTTGAAAAGGGTACAGATCAGTTATTGCAACAGCGAAGTGAACTTTGGGAAATGTTTTTTGATGGTTCCAGAAGCAAGAATGGAGCAGGTGGAGGTGCAATGCTAGTTTCTCCACAGGGTGATAAGTACTTTTCAGCCTTTCATTTTGTTTTTGCATGTTCTAACAATAATGCTGAGTATGAAGGACTCATTCAAGGCCTTGAGTGGGCAAGGAAAAAAAGAATTGACTGTTTGAAAGTCTATAGAGACAGTGAATGGATAGTTAAGCAGTTTAGAGGACTGAATGTTGCCAAGAATGATGCTTTGAAGTCATACAGAAACATAGTTTGGAACATAATTGAAGAGTTTAACGCTTTCAATCTGATTTCTATTCCAAGAAATCAGAATAAGTATGCTGATAGACTTGCAACAATTGGAGCACAGTTTGATATCCCAGGCGATATCAAAAAGGATAAAATACAGCAGTATGTCAAGGTGGTTATCAGGCCATCAATTCCTGATAACAACATTAACTGGCAAGTATTTGAAAGTAATGAGCATATATTAAACTTTCTGCTCCAAGAAGATCAATTCTCTGTAGTGAACCAGGAAAGGATTAAACAGCAGTATGATGATCAAGTAATATAGTTGGAGACAAATAAACTTCCCAAAGAGCTGGTTACCTTGGAATCCATATTCAATTCTGATGATCAGCTTAAGAAGAGCAAAGTCGGCATTCAAGTCAAAGAAGATCATTATGAGGAAGTTGAAATTTTTAAAGGTAAGCTTTTCAAATTAGGTAAAATTTGTTCAGTTGAAGATAAGAAAGCTTTCATTGCTTTACGCCAAGAGTATCATGATGTTTTTTCTTGGCAATATTCTGATTTAAAAGGGTTTGATCCTCATATTGCACAACATACAATTGAGTTAGAACCTGGAGCCAAGCCTATTAGACAACAACAGAGACCCTTGAACCCCAAGCTCGAACCTTTAATGATCAAAGAGCTGACCAAGTTAGTCGAGGGTGGTTTTGTGTTTCCAATTAAACACACATCCTGGGTTTCTAACCTTGTTCCGGTTAGAAAAAAGAATGGTGAGATAAGATTGTGTAGATTTTAGAGACCTTAGCAGAGCGTCTCTGAAAGATCATTATCCCTTATCGTCTATGGAACAAATTCTCCAAGCGGTTGCTGGTTCAGAGAGATTCTCTTTTGGATGGATGTTCTGGTTATAACTAGATTCTAGTCAAAGAGGAGGATCAGTATAAAACAAATTTACAACAAAATGGGGCACTATGGCCTACAAGAGAATGTCTTTTGGTTTACCTAACGCTGGTGCCACCTTTCAGCGTGCCATGGATATGGCATTTCAAAGTTTAATTCAAATTTTTTTGTTGGTTTACTTAGATGACATAACTGTATATTCAAAGAATGCAGATGAACACTTGTCACATCTAAAGCAAGTTTTTGAAAAATGCAGAGAATATGGAATATCTCTCAATCCGAAAAAGAGTATTTTTGCAGTTCATGAAGGTAAACTGTTAGGTCACATAGTATCAAAAGACGGAGTTACAATTAATCCTGAAAGAGTTAAAGCTATACTCGAACTGCCATTACCTAATCACAAGAATGGATTTCAGAGCTTTTTAGGGAGAATCAACTTTTTAAGAAGATTCATTCCTGATGTTGCAAATTTACTACAGCCTTTGACGGCCATGCTTAAAAAGAATGCAATTTTAAGTTGGTCAAGAGAAGCAAAACACAGCTTTGAAGAAATCAAGGAAGCTTTAGCAACAGCCCCAACACTGGTAAATCTAGATTTCTCTAAAGACTTCTTTTGTATGCTTTTGGCAGCATTAGTTCAATTTCTGCTATGCTTATTCAAAAAAAAGTGATAATTTAGAGCAGCCAATAGCTTTCTTTAGTTGAGGACTTGCTAATTATGAACAAAAATATACATTTGTTGAGAAACATGTTCTCGCTTTGATCAAAAGTCTAAAGAAGTTTAAACCTTTAGTTTCAAACAATAAAATTCATATTTTGGTTGCTCACCCAAGTGTAAAGGAATTTCTGTTGAACAAAGATCTGAATGAGAAAAGAGCAGGGTGGATCACAAAAGTAATGGAATTTGATGTTGACATCAACATCACAAAACTTGTCAGGGGTAGAGGACTTTGTGAGCAACTTGCCTCAACCCCTGAAGATGTATAGAAATCAGAAATTGGTGCTGTTTTAGATAATACTGATGAGCCTCAAAATGTTCAAGCTGCTGCACCTACATTAGTTGCAGATTGGGTTCAAGAAATGATCCACTTTCTTCGTACTGGTGAATGTCCACCAGGTCTAGACAGAGCAAAACGAAGATACTTCAGATTGCAATCAATTCCTTATGTCCTCATTGATAGTATTTTTTTCAGGAAAGATCTGAATGGTGTCTTATTAAGGTGTATTGATGCTGATCAAACAGAGTAGGTACTTCATGAGTTTCATGAACGAGTTTCGGGAGGTCATTTTGCTCCAAGGACAACTGCTTGGAAAATCATGAGAGCTGGTTACTACTGGCCAGCTTGTTTAAAGATGCATATGCATGGTCAAGGAAGTGTATTAAGTGTGCTTTATTTGCAGGAAATGAAAAGTTACCTGCTATGCCTTTACATCCAGTTCAAGTAGAGCAGCCCTTCATGAGATGGGGGATTGACTTTATCGGACCAATTAATCCACCTTCTAGTGCTGGTCACAAGTGGGTGCTCACTGCCACAGACTATTTTACACGGTGGACAGAGGCAGTAGCTTTGAAAGAAGCAAATGAATCTTCAGTTTTGAGCTTTTATGAAGATATAATCACCAGATTTGGAGTCCCTGACTCCATCATTTCAGATAATGCTTTTGCTTTTGTTGGGTTAAGAGTCACAGGTTGGGTTGTTAAACACGGAATTCATTTGAATACTTCCTCCAATTATTACATGTTGATGTGTTTTTCGTGACCGCACCAATGCAGAATAAAGTCGCCAATGGCTACCCTATTCTCTCTTGATCTCAGTATCCAACATGCTAAGATTGCAAGAAAGTTCATGCGTTCAACTCCAAGGTTCTTTCAGTGCGAATAGGCTCAGTTGGCTCAATGTGATTTGCTGGTATTTCAAGGGGACTTACGGAATTGTTCAACAGCAGCGGAAAGGGGGTTTTCATAATTCGACAAATTTATCAATGAAACATGGGTTTCCTATTCTAACCAGAAAGTACTGAATTGAAATAGTTGCAGGGTTAAGAAGATTCTAATCTACTCTAAGGCGTGGGATATGGAGCTCAACTTCAGCAAACTTCAACCAAACTTCATTTTGCCTCGCCTCGGATAGCTTGCACGGAGTCGGTGCAATCTTCAGAGGAGTAGTTCAAGGTGTTCAAATCACAACTTAGCATGAAAATACCATCACAACGACGCATATAGACATACAAATCATGATCGAAGTGAAGTACATGATATTCCAGTTGACCACACAAGGCAAACTCACCATCAGCGAGCCCACTAGTGGTATGGATAGACGAAGTTTTGCTCAAATTGAAGACTATATTCCACAATTACTATCTACTGCTTGCATGAAATGAAACTTATTCTACTTTAAGTCACTACTCGAATCGGAAGGATGAAGAAACCTTGCTAGCTACTCACAACAAAAGACGAAATTCATCATCAACGAAATTCTTTTTATTGGGAGAGTGTTCACAACAATTTCTTACAAAGTTTTAAGGAAAAACTTTCCTTCTTCTTCAACTACTCTATCAATCTATACTAAGCTACTTCTAATTTGTCTCTCTATTCTAAATTCTACTCTAATTCTACTTCTAATGAGATACAAATGAGGGGGGCTCCCCCCCTTTATATAGTTGGCCAAGTCCAACGAATGGCTCAGATTACAATCGGCTAGACGGCCCAGATCGTGCCACCTCAGTCCTAAATAAGATTCGCCCTAAAAACCGCCACAAAGAGGAGTGGGGTAATAAATGAGCAATGAATTGCCACCATCTTCTAGAAGATTCCCGTTTGTAGGCGCGTTCACACTGTTCTCGATCTTCTTCTTGACATTGCTCTTCAACTTCGCTCGAGCTTCCATCCTTTTCTTCATCTTGAGTTTTGAAAACGTTTCTTCTTTGTCACCAAGTCTCAATACTTAGCCATTTCTTGCAACTTTTCTTCCTTCTTGATCTATCATCTTGGACTATTTGCTTCATTATTCCAAGTCATCATTGCTTGGTCTTCGACGTTCCTCCTGCAAAACAAGCAAGGAGAAGAGCATTAGAACACTTCATAATAAAAAAAAAAATCAACCTACTTACCCGATTTTCGCACTTTGACTTCCAAGGGTTCATCGTCTTCACTAGCCAACTTTTGCCTTTATATTCCTCTTGCCTTAGAATATTTCCGCATTACCACTTATTTCCCTCAGAGCATATCTTGAAACTTTGAGCTTCTGTTTTCATTTCACCAGATGAGGCATTCACTCCGACATTTCATCCGACTCTGCCTCGAGAAAAAAGTTTTCATCAAGGATTTGATCAAAATTTATCTTAAGCATCCAACCCCAAATTCATCCGCCAAGGCATTTTTATTCTTTGCCTTAGAAATTTTTTCAAATTTCCCTTAGGAAATTCATCAACCTGGTGCCCGTCAAAAAATATTCACCCTGAAGGCCTCGGCAAAGTGTGGAAGACTTTAAAATCAACTCATCGATAATCTTCAATACCCAGAAGAAAATTTCCTTCTGAACGCGTCAAACTCATGGGTGCACAACGAACGGGTTCATCCAAGGTTTTATTCAATTCCTCTGAGTTGGGCGTAATTTTCAATTTGCCATTCATCCCAACCTTCAACACGTAAAATATTCTCAACCATGATCTTGAAGGCGCAATTGTTCTTGTGGACTTCAAATTTTATTTTCCTAGAAAATTTTCTTACTCAACCTCAGTGGTAAGGCGCATATGAAGTGCTTGACTTTGAAAATTACATGCCTCAGCCGCTTTTTCAACATCCAACTAGTTAAGGCGCATTTGATAGCTTATACTTTTAGTTTCTTACTTAGAAAATTTCCAAATCTCATCTCCTTAAGGCGCATTTCAATCTTCCTCCTTCAAGGCGCATATAGAGGGTGGAGCCATGAGTTTCAAACACTTAGAATGTTCCAAATCCCCCTTCTTCCTAAGGCGCATTCAAGCTTTAAATTTCAAAATTATCCTCAACATCCCTGGGCGCATTCCACAATTCTTCCATACTAAGGCGCATATGCTAGGTTCTCCTTAGAGTTTCATATATTTGGAAAATTATTCAAGTGTCTAAGGCGCGTTTGACAGGTTGAAGTTTGAGTTTTCATGACTTAGAATAATTTCCATCATTTTCCACCAAGTTTAGGCATATTCATTATTTGTCTTAACTTAGCCTTGGCGGACTTTTATTTGTCTCCATGCCTATTTTGTCTTTATGCTAGTCATCTTAAGTCCGCACCAAGCATCTCTCCTTTATGCGCTCTAGATGAATTTTCCTTAGAAATTTTAGTTCACACGTTTTTGTCCTCTTTTGCATGGATTCAACGCCTTGATGCCTGGTCCTCACCTGCTATTTAATGCCTTTGAATATTCTTCAAGTCTTCTTCCTCTTCTAGGCGCATTTGGGGTGTTGGACTTTCATTTTAAAACATTTTCAGCCTCCAAAGCAAGGCGCACTTGGAGGGACCTGCTTTCATTTTAAATGACTCAGAATATATTTTTTTTAAATTCCTCTTCTCTTTCCAGGCACATATGGAGGGTTGAGCATCAAATTTCAACTACTTAGAAATCTTCAACTCATCCTCTTTGCTGGGTGCAAATCCATGGGGTGGAATTCCTTTCTTAAGCTGGGCGCATTTGAGAGGGAGAACTTTCAGTTTTCAAACGTTTTCTTATCCTCCCAGGCGCATATGATAGGTTAATCTTTCATCCTGGAAGCGCATATCATAGGTTCCTCTTCAAATTTACGACTTAGAAGCTCTTCTCATGTTGCTTCTAGCCATCTTAGGCGCATTTGGCAGGGGTGACTTTCAGCTTTGGACACTTAGAATACTTTTAAATACATCCTTCTCAAAGCTGGGCGCAAGTGGGGCATTGAGCTTTAAATTTTAATACTCCAAGTTTAAGGGCACAAATAGGATAGGGAGCTTTTAATATTCATAACTTAGTCAAAAGGGGGCGCAAATCTCATGTCTAGCTTTCAATTTTTTGACTCTAAGCTTAGGGGCGCAAATAGCATGGGGAGCATCAAATTTCAACACTTAGTAAATTTTTCTCAGTTTATTTCCATGAGGGGCGCATTTAGGGTGGGTTACTTCAAATTTCTAATACTTAGAATATTTCTCCAAGCTCTTCTTCCCTCAAGGCGCATTTGAGTGGGGTAACTTCAAATTTCCATGCCTTAGTCAATTTCCAAGTTTCTTCTTTATGGAGGTTTCATTTTTGACACTTAGGCAAAATTCGAAGTTCTTTCAAAGAGGGGTGCATTTCATCCATGGTGCTTTCAATTTTAACACTTAGAACCTCTTTTAACCTCCTCCAACTTTAAGGCGCATTCAAGGTGGCCTCCTTCAAATTCAAACACTTAGATATTTTCATTCAAGTTTTCCAGACAAAGCAAGGCGCATTTGGGCCTTTGAGCTTTCGATTTCCAGACTTAGAAAAAAAAAATTCAAGCCACCCGTCAAGCTAGGGCGCATTTAGGACCCCCTACTTCCAATTTTTGATACTTAGAAAATTTTGAAGCTCCACATGCAAGTTTAGGCGCATTTTGGGGCTTGAGCTTCAAATTTTGATAACTTAAAGAAAATTTCATCGAGCTTCAAAGTCCACTCTCCAAGTTAGAACTTCAAGGGCGCAATTGGAGGGGGGGTATGCTTTCATTCTTCAAACACTTCAAGAATTTTGATCTGTCTTCGGCCTTTTAAAGCAAGTTTTGATGCTGGACCTGAAAAAAATAAAAATGAAATTCAAACTTGGTGAATTTCTTGTCCTTTGCCAGATTTAGGGTGCCCTTCTCCTACTAACCCTTATTCGCCCTAGCTTTCTATTTTTAGAAAGTTCCTTGAATTTCGTGCTTTGAATTGACTTTTGACTCCAGAAAGCTTGATTTTCGCCAGGTTTAGAACTTCGTGGTGTGATCGTGCTGTTGGGGCCTGATGCTTGTCTGCACCTGCTATTTTTAGCAATCTGCTAAAAATAGTAATTGCTCAGAATTTCTTCAAATCTGGCGTACTAAGTGCCTGAAGTGTAACGATTGTGGCCGAATGCTATTTCTGCTTGACTGTCCTGTTCTGCCCTTGATTTTAGGAAGCCTAATTTCTTTGCCCATACCTGCTAAAAATAGCAAGTGCCTGATTTTGGAGACTTCCTTAGCTCCGTTCGAGTTGAAATTCGCACCATAGGGTCTTCATCACATGTTTGATCTGTTCACCCTAAGACTCGATGTTGATCTGCTATTTCTAGCTGCTTTAGGGACGCCTTACTAAAAATAGTAAGTGCTCCGTTTTCCTTCAAATTTTACCAGCAAACTCCTTGAAGGATACCTATCATGGTGGATACTTCAGTTTTGGGCATTTTGTCGTTTGATTCCTCATTTTTAGTCCTCAAGCTCGAAACCCTAATTTTCTTACATGTTCTTCAAATGAGTCCCGTTTGACCTCGTTTCCGCTGCATGTTACCATGTTCATGATTTTGAAGTGTGAGGCAACTGTCGGAGCGGTACCTGCTAAAAATAGAAAGTGATTGAAAAAGTGACCAATTGGCTGTCAGATGATTTTGCATGTCACACTGCCCGAAAAATCTTGAAAAACCCAGAAAAACCTAGAAAAATCTTCAACATGCAAGCACTAGCTAAAAATAGCAAGTTTCAAAAAAGTGACTAGTTTTGCTTGCATGTTACATCGTTGCGAAGCTCTCGAAAAACCCAGAAAGAATATGCCGACATGCGCTAAGAAAATCTGCATGCAAACCCTAATATCGGCCTTTGAAGGCTAAGCGCTAAAAGTTGTTTTGCTTTGCATGTCATATCACAGCGAAGCTCTCTGAAAACCCAGAAGGAATATGCCGACATGCGCTGAAAAACTTTGAATCTAAGCCCTGAAAATTGCCTCTGAAGGCAGAACTGCTAAAAATAGCAAGTTGTCCGTTTTAGTTCGAATTTAACTTGTGAGTATCCTAATGTGCTCTCGATGCAGAGTGACTGTCGGAATCTCAAAAATGGTGAAGGATTGCCTATAATTGCACACTTACTAAAAATAGTAAGTAGTCAGAATCTGATGAAATTTCTGTGAAAACCTGTTGGAAGCATACTGACATCAATGTTAGTCTCAAATCTCAATTCACTCACTTCATTCGACCTCAAATTGGCAAGTTCAAAACCCTAATTTCTAGACTTAGCCAAAATCTTACATTTAAGCTCACAGATGGGCACATCCCTAGAGAGAGAGACAGTAGAAAAGAGAGACAACAACAAAAACGACCGAAAAGCAAGGCCAAAATTAGGGGGTCCCCATTTGCAATGGGGCGATGTGTGAAAAAGGTCACAACATTACCCATAGGGTAATGGTTTAGCTAAAAGTACAAATAAAAATCTGATCAGAATTATTAAGAGGACCATGGAGGAGAATCAAAGGGTTTGGCATACCACATTGAAATCTGCGCTTTGGGCAGATAGGATAACCCATAAAAGATCAGTTGGTAATTCTCCGTATGTACTCATTTATGGTAAAGAGGCCAAATTACCTCTGTCTGTGGAACTTCTAGCTCTAGACATTGTTCACCAGTTGGAGATGTATGAAGAACATGACCCAATGTCCGTGAGATATGTAGAGCTCATGGAGCTTGAAGAATCAAGAGATAAGGCAATGAAAACTTTGGAGTATCATCAGCTCCAAACAAAGAGAACATTTGATAAGAAAGCTACAGCCAAAAATTTTAAAGGTGATATTGTTCTCAAGTGGGATGTGCTAAAGAGTGGACCAGGCAAGCACACAAATTTTGATCATTTCTAGACAAGTCCGTTTACTATTACTGAATGCAAAGAGCATAATGCATTCCAATTATCAAACATGGATGGAGAAAAGTTACCAATCCCAATTAATGGGATTCACCTCAAACGCTGTTTTGAGGTATGATTTGTCATTGTACATGTTTTAGGTTAGATTTCATGCTTTCAATAAATGTTTCCGCACTTTAGTTTAGTTGTCGTTTCATTCTCTACGTGCTATCTCAGCACAGTAAATAGTTTCACTTCAGTTTTCCTATTTTCAATAAGTTTCCAGGTGTCCTGACCTCTTCTAATGGGTTACAAGAGTTACAACCATGTACAAAACTGCTCTAGGTCTGTTTCTGAGTTTTCCCCTTCATGACTCCATGCCCAATGGATAGGCCTAGGCTACTGTTTTGCATGTTTAGCAGGCAAACATCCAGCTGAGGTCGCCAAAATTGTTACCCGATTTTCACCCATGGGCTCAATCAAGGGAAAATTATGTTTTAAATTCGGCACGTGGATTAAATGTGGCTCCCATAAGGGTTGAGCCCAGTGTGCAGGTATTCGGTTTTCATTGGGAAGGTCTTCATCTGATGCATTTGAGAACTCATGGAGGCATTGTTTTGAGGGTTAAATCATACATCTGATGCTATTTCACAAGGAAGTCTATTGGAAAGTATGCCTCAGTCAGATCTGGCATAAAACTCCTCAAAGAAGAAGTTGCTGAGACCAGCTAAATGTCTTGCCGACTGGCTGTTGTGCTATATTCATTTGAAATACCCCGGGTGCCCAGATATTTCGGTCGCCATAAGTTTTTTATATATCTCTCCGTTGGGGAGAAGTCTGGCTGAATAGTGGAAGTCTCGGCGAAAAGATTTGCTTCGGGGAGATGTCTCTCCGACTGATAGAAGTCTCGCCGAAACGGCCGGCGTCGGGGAGATGTTTGGCCGACTCGGGGGAGTCTTGCCGAAGGAGGTGTAGTCGGGGAGAAGTCTGGCCGAATGATCATGGTTTCGCCGACAGAGAGGTTAGTTCGGTGTGATGTCTCGCTGAAAGGGTGAGGTCTCCCCGAAAGATTGGGGCTTGTTGTAACGTCTCGCTGAAAGGCGGTAGTCTGGCCGAAGGATTTTCTATTGGCATAACGTCTTGCCGACTGATGGAGGTCTCAGCGAAAGGTTGTGAGTTCGGTGTGAAGTCTCGCCGAAATGAAATGATCTCGGGGAGAATGATGAGGAGTTTGGCGTGATGTCCTGCCAATTGACGTTGATCTCGCCGAAATGTTTTGAGTTCGGCATGATGTCTTGTTGACCTGATGAAGTCTCGCTGAAGGATTGTGCCTTTGGTGTAGTGTTTTGAGTTCAGGGTGATGTCTTGCCGACCAAGTGAAGTCTCGTCGAAAGAAGTTGCACTCAGGGAAAGTCTGTGACTTTGGTGTGATGTCTTGCCGATGACCGGTGGTCTCGTCGACGGAGGGTGCTCTCGCTATGATGTCTTGCCGACTCATGGTGGTCTCGCCAAAGGTTTGTGGCTTCGGTATAATATCTTGCCAACGGGGTGAGGTCTTAGCAAATGTTTTTTAACTCTTCGGTGTGACATGGAGGACCGCTGAGACTCTTGCCGAGGAATGTTATAGTCTTGCCGATAGGTGTTTTGACATCAGTAGGACTTGAGAGATCGCTGTGATGTCTTGCCGATAGTGATGGTTTGGGCGATAGTGTTGGATATCGATATAACTCTTGCAGCTCGATGTGAAGTCTTGCTGACAGTTCTAAGCTATGCTGATTGCTACTGTGGAGTATAATCGCATTGGGGAGACACGGCTAGTGTCTCACCGACATGCGATTCTGTCTGAAGAACTTTTGACCGCCTGAAGATCCTACGTGGTGTCTGTTCAACCAATCGAAGGAAGCTAAAGGTGAACCATGGCAGTTTGACCGGTGTGAAGAAGATCAACAGACTGTATATGACATGGATCTACTTTGAGATCAAAGGCGATGGATCAGCTCGGTGAACAATGGTGTTCAGATCTAACATGAAAGTTGGATGTTGTCTCTCAGGGGGGTCAACTTGCAGAAGGATCTAGAGCAAGAAGAAAGCCGAAAGGGAAGAAACTATGAGTCTCAGTGACAACTGTGGTGTCTACTGGCAAAGGTCGATCAACATTTATGATGCCACTCAAGAACATTCAAGGCAGCTCTAACGAGGTTCGAGGGTGGACACGAGGGTCACAAGTTAATGCGATGGTTGCAAAAGATCTGAAAGGCCATCCCTGGAGCGATCCTTCACCGACATGGACACGGGGATGCACATTGAATGCAGCATTAACTTTATTCCAAAAAGATCTCAGGGGCCGACATTGTTTTTGGCACAGTTTTGTTGTATATATGGCATATTTTTGGCCTCTTTGTAAAGGAGTTCGGATTATGCATTCTAGAGAGTTTGTAATTTTTCTCAAATCCTTTCTCAGCTGATGTATGCTTTATGACTCATTTGGAATTTGGAATATAAAATACAGAGATTACCTTGGAAACCAGTGTTAGTGTTCATACTACTTTCATTTTTCTTTCTAATTATGTAAGTTTTGAACTGTGTTTTTCTAAATTTGCATTTGAACTTTAAAGTTGTGAAATTCATCTTTCCTTCTTAAAATGTACATGCAGATTAAGCCTTGTCATGAATTATGCATAAGTTCACAAAATTATGTTGAGTAAATGAAATAACTATCATTAGTTTTCTAGGGGTATGTTCATCTATTTTATTTCATGATTCCTGTCAGTTCGGTGTATCACCATAGGGATTAGTTCCTACCATTTCTGTTTTGCTTTAGTAATGTTCTCCCTTTACCTTACAAAATCAGTAGTTTAGGTGATACTGCCAGCATAGGAAGCCAGCCTTCTCCGGAGGTTCTTTTCCATTTTTTAGGTGACCCACAACCTAGAAAAGTTCCCATGTTTCTCTAAAGTATCAAGTTTTGCAACATGATAGGGGTGCAATTTCAGTAGATAACACTTCCCACTCATCATGCAGTGTCATCATGTTATCTGCAAAGACCATGTCACCTTCCTCCCCATCCAGGTTCCCCTCTTCAGGTTCATTTCTCAAAATGTAGGGTGTGTAGGCCTGTCAGAGGTGCGTGTGGGTGTTATTCTCATCCGTGGGGCTCCATCAACACTACCATCCTCATCGTGGTCCTGATTCAATCTCCTAGGAATGGTCATATGCTGAACGACTGTAGTAAGTTGTTGCAACACATTTACTACCTGTTCCTGCCCAGCTACAAGACCCCTCACAATGTCTTTGGCTTCTCTGTCCTCATTGTTACCATGGTTTCTGGGTGGCTCACCATCGTCCCTGTCTCCCATGATTTCAAATGGTGTCTCCTCGAACTGGAATTCTGATGGTATCTCCTTAAACTAGTTTCTCTATAATCCAGGTCCCCTGTGTAATACCTGTGAGGTCCAACCTAATGCAGCCGCATAAGAACTTCTAACCCTCCAGGATGACAGGATTAGAGCTCTGATACCACTGTGAAGAACCCTGTTGGTTCTGACTCTGCCTGTAGATGCTGAATGCATTGCTTTTTTGTTTTCTTGTTGTTTTGGTGAATTTATAGCATTTAAATAAAATGTTGCTAGGCAAGATTTTAACAAGAAATAACTGGAAATATAGAAATGTTGCAATGATTCTTATTCAGCATGAGATGTAAATAGATTGTCAATACAAGATAGAAACATAGTATTAAAACAAGGTTGCATACCTGAACATGTCGGCAAACCCTTATTTGAAAATCTGGAAATCACAACCAGCAAAGAAGAATTTGATGAAACAAGCTGATCTGCTGCATATGATGATTTCTCCTCCTTGATTTGACTGCCAAATCGTACTACCAGGTTAGCCACCCCTATACATGTTGATCTGTGACCCAAAAGGAAGGCGTTTCAACCTCCCTGTTCACATGTCCTAAGTAGAAGCAAGCACGCCTCCCAATGATGATGGTACGACCAACAACAAAAGTTGTATGGCGTGATTATTGGTCTGAATTGCTGAGGAAATAAGGCGTCACAACTGATAAGCCCCTTTCCTTTATTGAAATCTGCAAATAATTGAATAGTAAATCTGTTGTAAGCACAAATGGACTCCAAAATGAAGCCTTCACTGTAGCAATGATTCAGTTGGTCTTTCACAGCTTCAAGATTGCAGAACACTGAAGAATTTTTGTTTTCCAATGGTGTCAAAATGGCTGAAACCCTTGTCTCAGGCACAAACTTAAAGGAAGCCAAGAAAACAATGTGAAATGATCAATCATAAAAGAAGTCAACTTGCTCTTGCTTCTTATATTCTCCTCAAAAGGCATGATTTCCAAAAAGCTCTTTAAATACATTTAAAATGTATTTAAGGTACTTTATATTCTTTTAAATATTTCATCTCACTTGAGCGTACCCTTTTGATTTAATATTAAATCTCACTTTATTAAATTTAAGTGACTCACTTTTATAAAGTTAAAATATAACTTTATAATATCCCTTTAAATCATTAAATATAACTTAACCACTTAAATATTAATATCTCCCTTAATACTCAGTATTTTGATGTGTCGTTTGAAGCTGGGGTCAACAATGTATAACCCCCATGTGTACAGGTGTCCTTACTAAAATTAGCATCACTACCATATTGACTTAAATAGTAAGTCCCTCAAACTAAGCCAAACATTGATCCGCAAAGGGCTGGAATTGAACCCAATATTGAACTGAAGAAATGGATTGACAACAACCTCCATTAACTGCCACTGAGACCCTCTATCCAAACATATTATCCTACGAGGTTCCAAGTAATAGGCTAACACATCTGCAACTGATACTGACTAGAGTGGGGACATTACAATGTAGTAGGGAGTAATGAATCTGCAATATGACTAACTCTTTTATATCTTGGGCTGTAATCAAAGTGCTTACCTTGCTTTACTAATCTAGTGGCTGTTGAGTGATAAACAATACAACCATCCTTGTGACTCAAGACATCATAATAAACATCAACTAGGATACTCTCCCTAATTGGATGCTCATTAGCATCACTATACTGAAAATCAACAACACATGGCAATAAATCACTCTTTGGAAGATCTTTGGGTAGTTCATGGAGTGGAACATCTATCTCCATCTTAGGCTCTTGGAATTCCATAAGTAAGGTCTTTTCCTCTTGGACTTCAGTAATAATTGGTTGGCATACACATTCGTTGGAAGTCAATAAAACATCTTTTTTTGATAAGTGATCCTTATGTTCATCTTGCATGATGGATTCTTTTGTAGCCTATTGGACCTTTGTTTCTATTCTCTCTTCTTTTTCCAAGGACATCTTTTTCTGCCAAGTTCTTCCTCTTTGAGGACCATACTTCATTGGTACATCACAAAATTCTTAGAAAGTTAAGTTATTATGAGGTACCTGATTTAATCCATCGTATTCATCATGGTATATCTATATCAATTCTTGTGCATAGTGCAGCCAATGCTTTGCTTATCCATGCCTTTTGAACTTCCACATTCCTTTGTAAATCCTTTTGCCATTATTCCATGATGCTAAAAATGTTGTATACAGTCTGAATTATAGACCTTTCTCATTGATTTCTCACTATGCTCTATTAAAAGTTAGATCTAACTATGCGGGCTGGCAAAATCAAAGCTCCAATGCCATTGTAATGCCCTTTTCTATAATTTTCAGTAAATATGTGATATTTTTGTATTTTGAATATATAGGAAAACTTGCAGTGAATACTAGTCAATAAAATTCAAACTGTAGGTTAATGCTGAACAATAATATGTAAATTTTACGATTGAAGGTTAGCTGATATTGAATATAAAACACTAAAACTAATGTTGACAAAAAATATGAAATTAAACTAAGGAAGCAAAATGACCATATGAATTTCAATAATAGATAGAAATTTTATTTAATATTTTATTATGATCTAGATTTGAAAATCCTTTGCAAGTAATATTTGATTGGAAATATTAATAACACTAATATTAACATTTTCACTGTTACAAATTTCTATGATGAATGCCAAAGTGTTGCACGATACGACCAATATATACAAATAAACAAGTGGTATGGTCAATATACTATTGGAGTGATGGGCGCTTAAAGTGGAGTGATAACCTCCAAGAATGAATTGCAGCTTTGTCTTTAATTCATAGATGTGACTTCGCAATAGAAAATTACTGTGGAGGCTGTAATCCTTCATATAGCCCCTTACAAATTGTACGGAATAATTAACCGGGGCAGCAATTAGGAAGCTAATATTCATTCTAAACATGTTGTTATCCCTCTAAAATATAGAATGGAACTCTCTAACATAACTTAAATCTGCAGTGATAATATAAAGGAAATGTACAATCTGATGCAAACAAGTAAATAACTGCTAACAGCAGCTGTACAGAAGTGAATAATCAGATATTATAGGGTATGATAGGAATATTTCAATATAAGTATTACAATATCAATAACGACAGAAATATGAATGATAAAGTGTTAAAGATCAACCAATGATGAATACACATAAATATAGATGGAACTGCAACATTCTTATTTGATGCTACAAATATAATAATATGGCAGTGCCACAACACTAGCTGATATTAAAATCTTCCTTTCACACACTGGAATAGTAGGACTATGATTTCTGCAACTGAAATCACTATGATATCAAATCTTCCATACACACAATCTGAAATCTTCAAGAATATTGTAACACGGGGATTTCCTTGCAAATCAAAATTGTTTCTTATTGAAGCACGATTGTGATCCTTGATGTAGAATTGCCCAAACAGAAATGAGGGTTTTTGTCCTCCAAAAATTGTGAAAAACCAATGGTTTCTGTCCCTGAGAGTTCTGATTTGAAATTTGAATTCTTGATAATGATAATGGATCACTTGCCTTGAGTGCTTGTTTTTCCTTTGTAGGCACCACTACTGGGCGCCGAATTATTATTATTTTTTTGAAATTTTCTTTAGTTGATAAAAAGTTACTTCTAAAATAAATATATTGGCCTCATAATGCCATATTTAGACAACCTTTAATAACAACACTTAAATTGCCCTTATAAATAATGATTGGCCCCAAATTAAATTTTATTTCCACTAACAGGAATTTAAAATAGGTTATGGGGCTTCAATTGAATCTTCATTTTTGAGAAAGGGACATGACAAGTTTTTTATTAAAGTGTTTTTAAACACCTTTGGAGAAAATTTAATTCTTGTTGTATCTTTGTTGAGAGTTGTACCGTTTCTTGTTTATTATTTTATCTGAAGAGGGCTGCTGTACAATATTGGAATATTATGTATTAACATATTTGGTCATTCTCATAAACAAGGGGAGGCATGACTCATATTGGGAGTTTCTTAACTGTGCCATACATAGTGGTGGGTCATACCATCTTAAAAAAAGGGATCGAAATATATTCATAGTGTTGAGTTCTATATTCAAGTTGCTGTTGTACACATTATTTTGACAAGCTGTTAATTGTTGGCTGCCATGCCATTTGAAGACGGAATCACAGCATATTTATGTACTGGGTCTGTATTTTTATTGTTGCTGTACTATTCATCTTGGGTGGCTGCACTACCAAACTTAAGACTGGGCTTATATCAATAATCTTGTAAGTGGTTCTAGGATCATTTGGATTTAATGATATTTAAATATTTTGAATATTAAATGTTTGCTGCAGGATATAAATATTTTGTTATTAGCATTTGTGGATTTCAGCCATTATAATTAAAATTTCAGTCTGGCCTAAAGGAGTT
Source organism: Sequoia sempervirens (assembly GCA_007258455.2). Taxonomy (NCBI): domain Eukaryota; kingdom Viridiplantae; phylum Streptophyta; class Pinopsida; order Cupressales; family Cupressaceae; genus Sequoia; species Sequoia sempervirens. The sequence goes on from VDFB02019401.1 coordinate 146,573, forward strand.
TACAAATCTAGTATTGTGTGTTGATATTTAGCATTTTGTCAATATTTCAGTATTGCAAAAATTAACAAACTGTTGTACCCCAAAATTAAAATTTTTGTTACACTTAGACATCTTGAAGAAATGAGTAAAAGTCTTGTCAAATCAGTCAAAAAAGTCAAAATTTGGGTGTGCATGTCCTGCATGAAGGGTTAAAACACAAAATTTTCAATTTCTGACGATCTGGGTCTGCTAAGAGCAGCTTAACCTACAAAACCCAGATCTCAGTTTTTCATCCCTAAATTTTAGGAAAACTGCTATTTTTAGAAATTTTTCGAAATAGTAATGTTTTCTGGTTTTTCTGGTTTTCTTCGAAATGGATAATCCAAAATTGCAAAATAGAAAGTTGGTCCGGAAGTCGAATTGATTTTGATTGGCTCAAAATGTGTAGTATCCAGTTGTGCTGGGAATCTTAAAATAATCAGTTTTGCCCTACTGGGTCTATTCAGCTTTTTCAGAAGCATATCTGGAGTTCCGAGGTCATCAATGGAGGTCATCTGACTGCCAGGCGTCAATGTTAGCATTCAAACTTCCAGCAGAAGGTGAAACGATGAACATGCACGAGGAACGAGAAAGAAAGTTGAAAAGTCGTGAAAATTTTCTAACACTACTGAGTTTGGGCGCCCTAAGTGAAGAAAGGCGCCCACCTTTTTAGGTCATCAAATGAGTGAATTAAGGTTAGGACCTCCAATGGAAGTTGCTCAGTTTTCAGTCAGCTTCGTGATGGATATCCCCGTCAGAGCATCCGACAATCCAGTCTCCAGCAAATTCAAGTCAGAGTGGAGGGTACAGGATGAGGATCTGAAACTTGAAGAAGAATAAATCGAGAATTTTTCTAATTCTGGAGAAACTGGGCGCCCCAGTTGAAGAAAGGTGCCCAACTTTTCAAGGGTTGAAACAGATGAATTTGCAGTCAAGGTTATAACGAGATGTCTTCAGAATGCAACAGGCTTTCCAGTGAGCTATCCAGCACGACAAACGGAGCTCGCAGTCATCAGATTCAAAGAGCTAAACAGAGGGTCCGATGAGAGTTGAAAAGAGAAATCCGAAAGCAAAGGTAAAAAAATCAAAAAAATAAACTAAGTGTTGGTAAACTGAGCGCCCCCAGTCAAGATAGGCGCCCAACCTTTTGAGGGGTAAAATATCACTTTTGGCAAAATCTCTTCCAGAAGTCCCCTTTTCGTTCTTCGTCAGCTTCGCGATGAGCACAACCATCAGTCAATCTGACGCCCGGAGCTCAAGATTCAACAAGGTCATCCACAGCAGATAGAGACATGAATAAATTGAAAATTTTTCTAAGTCTGATGGAAGTGGGTGCCCCAGTTGAAGAAGGGCGCCCAAACTTTAAAGCTGTAGAAACCCTAGTTTCCCCTGATTCTGATTCTGACTGAGTTTTGATTTGTTTTTGCAATTTTTGGTTTTTTTGACGTTTTTTTTTGAGGTTTTTGAACAATAAATGAAGATGGCGATTTTTGCAATAAATTGATAGAAATTCTAAATAAATTCTAAATGCTCCGGAAATCATAAGATCTATCTCAAATATTGTTGCCAGACTATTATTCAAACTCTTGAAATGATTACACTGAAGATCCAGTTGCATGCAAAAGAAAGACAATGATATTTAATGAAAACCTGGAGATAGCAGCTTGCTGGTAATTAGCTGAAATGGTACGGCTGTATGATATTTGTCCTTCTCCTCCTGTCTGGTGATCACAGAAGACTCCAGCTACTCCTGCGTCCAAGGTGATGAAGATAGCTTGCCTGGAAGATAGGCGCTTTGAACTGAAACAAGAACTCGCCTCCTAGCTATTGGTACGGCCTGGTACACAGCAGTACGGCCTGGTAATGATCAGCAATTAATGAAGGGAGTACGACACTCAAAGAAATCTCCAGAATAACAATAAGGATAGGCGCCTTGACTTGCTATATGCTCCCGGATGAAAACTAGGCTGAAACAATACTTCCTCTAGAGAATACACTTTATCCAATGATGGTATGGCTGTACTATACAGATTTGTACGGCTGAGACAGCAACATCAATTAATAAAGGTACGGCCTCCTTCTAGAATCTCTGAATGTGGAGAATATGTGCGCCTAGGTTGTTAGATGTCTTCTGAAAGAAAGAAACTCTCAGAAACCCTGAAGATAATTAATTCTCTGAAGCTCAATGATTTCCTCTGGATGAAGAAACCTCTGCTGGCAATAAATCGGATGATATTTCACACCCTCTGAATCGCTCTCACTGGAGATGGCTCGTTCTCCAATGCATTCGAGATTGAAACCCTAAAGCTTCTTGCTCTGGCAAAGACTGATCAATTTTCAATTCACAAATGTCATAATGGCTCAATTCCCAAGGCAAAACCTCTTTATTGCTCAAAAGTGCGATTTCCTTAAAGATAGGGAATTTTAAATATTTGACTTTTTAATTCTTTTAATTTTTCAATAGTTCTCCGTCAAATAATTATAATAAATTATAATTATTAACGGCCCCTTTCTGATGATGGGCGCACCCTCAAGACAAATCACTTAAGTTATAATTTAATATTATAACTTTACATTATAATCATTAATAATTAATATTTAATTAATACAATTAAATATTAATATTTCTCTCGTTACTCATCCGATTCTGTTCCGTCTGAAGCGACGAACCCGAAGTGATTCTGCTGCGCAAAGTCATACTGCTAAAAATAGCAGGGGTCCCACTGCCTGCCAGGAACTGCTAAAATAGCAAACGTCCGAAGAGCCCGAACGAAAGGCCAATTGATCAAACTGCCAATCTGACGCTGAGCCAAGCTCCAAAGACCCTCTAACCTCTCAACCTACGAGGGTCTCGAGATAGGCCAATCTTACGAACTCCGATGCTCGCCAAAAATGGGGACATGACAGTCCGCCCTCCCTGAAATTGCTTGACCCCAAGCAATCTCTACTGCAAAGAAAACTCCGATCCTCGGAAGGCCCAAAAGAGAAAACTGTGAAATGTCCCACACATCACGATCTGTCTCCTGTAGCATCATCAAAAACTCAACTGCGCAATCAATACCTGGATCCCAAACCCAGCGTAAAAGTCTGTCGTGACGGTCCTCCTCAGGCTGCCACTGCGCTCTACTGCCACCAACTTCACCATGCTGAGAATAGTGAAGTAACCCAATGGGACCCATCCAATACTCAGTGCCAAAGCTGTCGCCACCGGGATCCCAATACAATATGAATCCACATCCATCTGTCATGCAGAGATAAAAACTTCTAAAAGCATCTACTATCCTGGATCTCTCCCTGTCCTCTGCTAAACCCTCATGGATGGGATAACTGTCCAAGCCATCATGCCAACTAACAACATAGTCGCCCTGTAACCATGTACCTGTATGAAAAATCTGCGACATAGAAGTATCAAGCCCTGTCAAATACATATCGGCATGATGGATAACTGACTGCTGCCCCTGCAAGTAATACCCCGCAAACTGCTGAGTCAAGTACCTGCATCCGCTAATCCCATCTTGTGAAGATGGTAACTCTGCACACAGTAATGAATTACTCCCCTTGACTGTACCAAGAGAATCACCCTGTGCACAAGAATGGTGCATCGAATACGAATCATGTACAGGTGGATCAAAGGAAAAACTATAAGCACTCCTCACCGTGTACACCTCATTAAACTCCTCTGTGAGTCTTGTTTGGAATTGCGATGCACTGGAACAATCCCAAACACTACGATCATCACCCAACCTGGAACTAGTATCAAGAGTACGATCGGCGTCCAACTCGAAGAGTGGGTTATCATAGATCGAACCACCATCAAATTCAAACAATGGATTATTCACAAACTGCACAATCACTCCATACTGATCTGAATCCTCCATCTCTGAATCGCTGGAATAATAAATTGAATTGTACTCCTGACTTGGCTCAACCAGCTGCCGATCATAGTCAACTGCATCGGATGAAAAGATTGATTTGCTTCCAGGAGAGGGAAACAAATCATCACAAGTACCAATCTCCCAACTGGATGAGACTCTGAATATCTGCTGTGAAGATGGACAAGTATCGAGGGTTGTCACACAACTCTCTAGTGAATCCACAACCATATCACAGGAACTATCAATGATCTGCCCTGCATCACTTATCACGGAACTAATCTCAAGAGAACCTGGTGCAACGCGTGGCTCACTGCAACTCTCATCTAGTGCACTCATCCTATCGATATCAACTGCTCCTGTGACCGAGATGGATGTAACCTCATCCTCAACATCTCCCACATTGCTATGAACCATGGGTGTGTACTCCTCCCCAACCGCTGCCATGGAAAACTGGACTATATCCAAAGGTGGTGAAGATTGTGCTAAACTCAACGCCACGGTAAGCCTCTCAATCTGTAACTGTGACTCACGAAGAGCCAACTGGGTGCTCTGCAATGAATCCCTAGTCACCTCTAGCTCATGGATGAGTTCACCGATCCGCTCCTCCGTTCCCTTCAATGCATCATAACAAATGCAATCCCACTCGAGAAGGAAATCCCTATCCGCAAGTAATTTTAGGTAGTTCTGTTTCATTGTTCCAATTGCTTCTCGAAGTGCATGTATCACTGCAAGGGAAAAACCACTATCATTGTGCTCATCTGTCAAAGGAGGACTCCAACCATAGGTAGTCAGCATCTGACGAGCAATGTCAAAATGCTCAAGGGCGGTGGCAATCATAGTGTCATTCACTTGTAGTTGCCCAACCAAATGTTGAGGATTCTGAAGCTTACGACCCCCATACAAGATTTCCGGTTCACAATAAGCACTCTGATATGACACTGATCCGTCATCACTCACCTCATGATAAGCAGCATCATGTGTGCTTTCATTCATGCACACCTCAACATCTAAGGTACTGCTGCTTTGTACCTCAACGGATGGCTCAACTGGTACGGTAGAAGTTGCTAGTATGACAGTATCCTCACACGCTTCTACTCCCAAAGTAACTGCATGCCCAACCAAAGCATGATCCTGAGATTCCATATCAACATATGAATCCTTTAGCTTGTTTTCAAAGGTCTGATCCGAAAAATCAGACTCACCATGACATAAATTCTCAACACCAATTACATCACTAGTACCCAACTCTTGAGTCTCTTCATGTGTCAACTCACTAGGATTACTTTGCATATGTGAAATCGCTGCTGTCTCATGCTCACGCGAAGTTTCATCATTGCTGTCATAAAAATCAGAAGTAGCCTCCATAGTAGAAACTTCTTGAGTCACCTCTTGCAAGGACGATGTAGGTAAATCATTACCCAAAGCTGTGCTAGTGTTTTCTTGAATCAAATCAGCACTTCTATCAAACTCATAACATAAATTTCTGCATTCTTCATAGGAATCTGAAGATACCAAATCATTTTGACGAAGGGTTGTATCATCCTTATGTGTAGATTCTCTATCCCTTCCAGGTGTAAACAACTCACGAGCTATAGTGAGGTATTCCTTTCTTGCAAACTCGGTCTTATGGCATAGACTCGGGTGCAAATCCAAGTAACTCATGAAAGGAAGTTCCTTTTTAATTTTCTGAGGTAGAATGCTATACTCCTGGAACATGCTAATCACTTCTCTTTCTGTGTTTTGTGGTGTTCTGTCAATGGTAATCCTTTCGCTGACCTCAGGTGGTGCTAACTCCCACTCGTCGTTCGCTGCCCTAAGTGTACCAATGAACAAACCCTCATGCTTCTCACCTGCTATAACCTCATCGGGCTCCTGTCTCGTGAAAGTGGGCCTAGTAGGCCTATCTGCTGTCCGTGACACTGTCCTAGGAGCTCTCCGTGAACCTGCAACACTCCTGTCATCGTCACGATGTGGTGACGGTCTCCTCGGAGTACCCAATCTCTGAAGTGCAACTGCCAACTGCTGGAATACACCATTTGACCGCCGTTGACCTGCACGAAGATCTCTAAGTGCATGCAAAACCTCTGCATCATCCTGATCTCGGTTACTATGAAGAATCTCTGTTCTAGGATTAACTGTTCTGTCAGCCATGTTTTTCGGCTGCCTGCTCAAACTCTGTTGCCTGTCAATCAGAGCACGTCTGCATGTATAATACCTGGTAAGACCCAACTGTTCGGGCTGCATAAGATGGCTAAACCCTCAGGATGGCAGGATTTAGCTCTGATACCACTGTAGAAACCCTAGTTTCCCCTGATTCTGATTCTGACTGAGTTTTGATTTGTTTTTGCAATTTTTGGTTTTTTTGACGTTTTTTTTTGAGGTTTTTGAACAATAAATGAAGATGGCGATTTTTGCAATAAATTGATAGAAATTCTAAATAAATTCTAAATGCTCCGGAAATCATAAGATCTATCTCAAATATTGTTGCCAGACTATTATTCAAACTCTTGAAATGATTACACTGAAGATCCAGTTGCATGCAAAAGAAAGACAATGATATTTAATGAAAACCTGGAGATAGCAGCTTGCTGGTAATTAGCTGAAATAATTACGGTATGATATTTGTCCTTCTCCTCAATGCGGTGATCTGAAGACTCGGCTACTCTAGTCCAAGGTGATGAAGATAGCTTACTTACTGGAAGACTGGCTTTGGTAAAACAGAACTGCGCCTCCTAGCTATTGAATTGCGACTGGTACAGCCCGATGCTGACTGTGTAATCAGCAATTAATGAAAGTCACGACACTCAAAATCTCCAGAATAACAATAAGGATAGGCGCCTTGACTTGCTATATGCTCCCGGATGAAAACTAGGCTGAAACAATACTTCCTCTAGAGAATACACTTTATCCAATGATGGTATGGCTGTACTATACAGATTTGTACGGCTGAGACAGCAACATCAATTAATAAAGGTACGGCCTCCTTCTAGAATCTCTGAATGTGGAGAATATGTGCGCCTAGGTTGTTAGATGTCTTCTGAAAGAAAGAAACTCTCAGAAACCCTGAAGATAATTAATTCTCTGAAGCTCAATGATTTCCTCTGGATGAAGAAACCTCTGCTGGCAATAAATCGGATGATATTTCACACCCTCTGAATCGCTCTCACTGGAGATGGCTCGTTCTCCAATGCATTCGAGATTGAAACCCTAAAGCTTCTTGCTCTGGCAAAGACTGATCAATTTTCAATTCACAAATGTCATAATGGCTCAATTCCCAAGGCAAAACCTCTTTATTGCTCAAAAGTGCGATTTCCTTAAAGATAGGGAATTTTAAATATTTGACTTTTTAATTCTTTTAATTTTTCAATAGTTC